>JAVQKC010015383.1:0-26546 GCA_036025475.1 Philypnodon macrostomus
TGTTACAAATGAACGAGGTTGAGAGTTATTGTGAATACACCATTAACGTTTGAACAATGTTGAGAGTTATTGTGAACGCGTTTAATAAAGTTTGTCTGACTGTTTTGTTTCGCTTAATGCGCCTATGGTCCGGTGCGCCTTATATATGAAAATCTTTCGAAAATAGACCATTCATTGACAGTGCACCTTATAATCCAGTGCGCCCTATAGTGCGGAAAATACGGTAATCCAAAATCTTAATAAAAATCTAAATTGTGATCATGATCTCATTTCACAGGACAAGCAGCTTCAAACCAACAGTGCCTTACCTCTGCTCCAGAATAGTTAAAGATGCCGACGACGCTGACGGCCACTAGTTTGTTGACACAGCGCCCCAGTGCCTTCCTGCCCAGTGCAAACACAAACGGGATCTCTTGTTCCCTGGCCATTGCTATTACATTGTACAAGGCCTCATCCAGACCCCCTTTGGCCTGGATCTTTTCACAGTTGGGGGAAATAATGACACATTTGATCTTCTGGAGCTTCATGTGTTTAGTGACCTCCCGGAGTCCCATGACCACACGCCGCTTGGACTTGGCCTTGGTTGGGTCTTTCTGGTAGACCCTCTCTTGGAAGTGAACCAGTTCTTGTAGCAGCAGAGTGACGCTCTCATCAATCTCTTTGCTCAGCACCTGGTTACAGTACCTACAAAAGAAATCCAGTATATGGATTATTTATTCTGCAAACAAGGTTCTTAAATGGTGAGCAAGGAAACAAAGACGTGTACCAGAAATGTTGATTATTGATTAGTTTGTCTTATTTGATACATCTGGTAATTCTTGTGGTGTTTTTTAGTCTTATGGGTGTATGTACAGTCTAATGCAGCGGTTAATTTTGCAGATGACTTTAGTTGTGTTTTGGTGAAAAAATGTATCTGTTAAATTATTTAACTTATATCTATTCAGGTAGAGCCTACCTAATCAACAACATAAAGCCTATATTGCTGTAAGGGTTGTGGTTATCAGGCGGTCGACGTAGCATGGTGTGAGGCAGAGGTGGGGTGGTCAGACACAGGGGAGGAGCCTGACCACAGAGAGAACACTGGGACAATAGACCCACAGCCTGGAGTCAGAGGGACAAAGCCCAGTGTGTGCCCAGTGGAAAACATTTTTGCTGAGAAGGCATTTGTCATAGTCTACTCCAAGTCTTCATTGTACAAACCAGCCTTCATATCTCTCTGCCCAGACTTTTGGGTAGAAGAAATATGTATTCTAGCCTAGGCTTTCCTCAGAGGGAATCCTTTAGAGGCGGCTGTAGGTCAGGGGGTTCGATGGGTTGAACACTGATGGTGGTTTGATCCCTGCCCAGTTCACAGCCATTGTGTCATTGGGCGAAGAGATCACCTTGCCCATAAATAAATGTTTTCAAATTTAATTGAACTTAACTGTTAAAGCCCTTCTAGGGACAGGTGTTTCAAATCAGTCATATATATAAATCAACTTACTCTCTGAAACGCCGGCTGTGGATTTTGGTGATTGTGTTGGAGGCCATGGGGCTGCCGATGCCCGAGCTGGCGGGGGAGCCCTGGGACACGGGGGTGATGCTGTACGGAGAGTTTTGACTGGCCGGGGATAGGGATGTGTCACTGGGAACACTCAGGCCATTTTCTGAAACAATATCAAAACAAACATTTGCTCTGTCACCATAATATACAATAAAAACTTCCAATAACTTCCACTTTCTGCAGTATTTATTTACCTTCTTGCGATGCAGGCTCTTGTGTGAGGTCATCTGTAAACTGTAAACTGTCATCTCCTTGCTCCTCGACGCCCGAAGAAGACGACTCCTGTTCTGTGGGCTTCTTTCCCTTTTTCCCTTCACGCTCCTTTAAAATAATCTAGAAAAGGGACACTTGTGTGAAAAATATACAAACAGCTCACTTTACATTCAAGGTTATCCATTATTATAACTCTGGCACTGGCAACTCTTAATAACATCTTTCTGTAGATACCTTTTTCAGTGCAGTGGGGCGTTTCACTTTGGGGATCTCTCTTTCTTTTCCCCGTTTGATGCGAGGCGCGTTCGAGTCCAGAATATTGTGGGGCATCGAGTTTTGCTGACCTCTCAACATACTAGATAACCCACTGCTGTAATATGGGGTAGTGGTCCCAACTGTAGACAGGGCATACCGGTAATTTCAGTTTAACCTCAGTAGTTTAGTTACATTAAAATCAGATACTAATTTGATCATAAGATAGCATAACAGGTACCTGCAAAAGTCAAAGGCTTTGTGTTGGTTATTTGTCGGGCCTTTATAGCCTGCTGATGTTTGGCCAAAGCAGTCAGGATGTCCTCCATATCTAACGGCACCGGTGTTTTACTCTTCTTTCCGGTTGCTTTGGTGACAGCCTCCTATCAAAAAACAGTCAGCCATCTAAAAGCCACTCGTTGTCTGAAGGCAATACACACACTTTAATAGCAAAACTACTCCACTTTAAAATTGGTTCAATTTAATGTGCTAAATGCATTGTCTTATCTGCCAAAAGACAAACAAGAGAATGCATTTACATCCTCAGCAAACAGTACTTATATCTACTGTATTTAATGTACTAGTTATAACATCTGATATAAGTTTAAGAATCTCAAAACTAGATACACTTGCTTATATGAAGAGACACATGCTTAACACTTTTCATTACTTTTCTAAGATTTTTTAGTCCTTCCATACCTGGAGCTTCTTCTGCTCCATGCTGATTTCAGAGTACTCCTGGGCTGTAGCCAGAGCAGCTGCCAGAGCTTTCTTCCTCTGGCTCTTTGCCCTTTTGGGCACAGAGGTGGTGATGGGAATGGGTGTCTGTACAATGTTAATGGGGGAGTTTTCTGGCAGATTATCCAGCTGAGATGAAAAAGGAAAATATTATTTGTAATCTACATTACATTACTGACAGACCACTGAGGTCATTGTGTAGTTTACCAGGGCTTTGGGGATTTTGGGAGTTTGTGCTGGTGCTGAGGGAGGCTCTGGTTTACGGCTACGGTGGACAGCTCCTGCTGTTGCCAAATCTGGGAACTCATCTTCATCCTAAAAATGTAAATGAGATTTTAATGTTTTGATAAAAAATATATACATAGTTCAGCTGTGTATAGTCCCAACAACATTTGAGATTTGAGTGTGTACTTTGTAGTAAAGATGAGATTATGGTAAGAACTAACACACATTGGGTAGACAAATTATGAACTCTAATTTGTCTATACAGAATAGTAGTAGTGACTATTCTAGTCTTTTGTATTTCACATAAGTTAAGTTTTCAATATTCTCACCTGAAAGTACAGTGGCTCAGGCGTGAGGTCAGTGCCGGAGACCACCGCAGACTGCAGCCTCTGTTCTGATTGGGTGGGCTGTGGTCGTGCTTGATAACCACTGTGGAAATCCTATATGTAATTAAAGAAAAACACACAAATAAGTATCAACAAAAAAGAACTATAACTATTATTTTGCCATTCTACAGTATTTACAAGTATTTTTCGATCTGCTGTTAATGTTCATACAAAAGGACAATGCTTTCACACATCTATCTAATATTCTGAGTATTATATATTTCAGCAAGAAAAACACACACAAAACCATTGTTTACAGTACAGTACCTGTGTGAAGTTCCTCTGTTCAGGCAGATTTCTCTGGTCCGGTCGGAGAAACTGCCCGTTCCTGTCGCTCCAAGACTTCTGAGTTCCCTGAGAGGCAACATTAGACCAGGTCCTCCCTGAAGAGCCAAACATCTCAGTAATGAACAAAAACACTAATACAAAATAAACATCAATCAGTAAACAGTACTAAAAAATATCACTTTATGTAAATTTCTGCCTGAAGTAAAAGGAGTCTAGAATCTCTTCCCATCACAGTTATATCTACTATCTGGTAATGTTTTATCTAAAATGTATGAGCATACAGATTGCATCTTGGGGGGCAGGTTATTGTGCGTTTGTTGGTGAAAAATCCTGAAAATTCAAGTCTGTCATAAGCTATTTATCGCATAAAAATTAGAATTGATAGTAAAAGAGAGTAAAATTTGATTGAGAATTTATATTTACCTGTCATCACACCAGCTTCCACGCCCTAAAAGAGTGGACAGAAAACACAATTAATTATACTCTCTTTACATTTGCTATTCTATATATAATATTAAAGTAATGTTGTCCTACTGTAGTTGAGGTGGCGGCCTCTGTGGTGCGTTGCGTGACCCCAGCTGCCTGGTTGTGTTTGGGGCTACAGTATCCACTATCACTGTCTATGTCTGCTTCACTGTAACTCTCAGCAGACTGAGGCTGATGTCTTCTTTTTGTTCGGTTCTTCCAGGACAGGGGACTGGTCCGGTCAGCAGGACACCAGCTTGAAGACTCACCCGGTGAATCTGAACGAGTATATAGAATTATAGAAAGGTTTTATTCATATTGAACTATGGACTAATGGACTACTGAAGCCTAATATATTATTTTTCTGCCCATTGTCTAAAACTTAACACACTGTACAAAAATGTTAATACAACAGCCAGTAAATATTATTCATTTATTATATTAATATTGAGGTGACTTTCACTCTTGAAACAGGAAGCCTTCTTTTATACCCATTCACATGATTTCTACACACCTTGGATATATTATATATATATATATATATATATATATATATATATATAGACTATATAGAATGATACTTGATAATTGAAAAGTTTGTAGACACTAAAATTATCATTAAAACTATTGCTCATATGCTCATGTGTTAGTAATACAGACAATGTATACAAAAAAAATACAAAAACAACAAAAAATAAAAAACAAACACCAAAAAAACACTAAATACTGCAAATCTACCTGTGTGCAACAGTTGAAAAAGATCCAGCAAAGACTTGCGTTCACAGTTTTGGCCCGTAATTAATTAGTTACTTACTTAATTAATATTAATCGAAGAAGTCCCCAAATCGATACAGTTCGGCATCTTTATAGTATGTACCTGTGTGCAAATGTTGAAACTGATCCGGCAATTCGTTTTTGAGTTATCGCGTTCACAGCAAGGATCTGCGGGCGCGGACGAACATTGACTCATCGTTCCTCATCTTACATAATGCAGTTTCCTAGCAGGCCCGGTTTCTTGTCAAGGCTATCTTAAGGCTAATCTTTCTTTAATTACAGTTATAAATGTCTATGTAATAGGTTTTAGAGATGGATTATCCTTTACATTAGATTTTTGAGAAATAAACACTATTTATTATGAGCCCGAGTAGATACTAAAGGGTCTAGTCCTACAACTGTTTACCTACCTGTCATCTGAACAGAAACCACATAGAAACATCAGTGCTTTGTGACTGGAAACTCAGCATTCAGCATTCCTCACCTTCTAAAAATGTAAGCAACCCGTAGGACCAGACAGTAAACTTACTGGCATTGTGTGCTGCTTCTTCCAACATTGTACCTTTACTGTTAAAGCTAATTTTAAAAAAGCCGGAAATTTTTGTCTCAGTTTCCTCTAGATTACGGGACTCAAACTAGGCGGAGTAGTTGGTGCCAACTATGTAAACTGGAAAGGTGAATGAACTTTAGTTTCAGTCAAGCGCATTTGACAAAGCAAAGTGCTCAGGTCAATGACCGCAGTTGCTAGATATAAATATGTCATTCAGACTCAGACTAACTGGTTGTAGATGCTTCACTGGTCAATACAACGTAATCGATGTAAACGATGCCAGAACGCAAAAAGCGCTAAGACCAGGGTCCATAAAGGCCCACACAAACAACACAACGCACAAATGTCAAACTACCAAGCCAATACCTATTTATACATCACTTTTAAACTGTGTGTGTACCTTTGTTTAGTAGCCTATCCAATACCACAGCTTTGTGGGCCTCCTTCTCCTCCCTGCTACAGAGTTTGCTCCACACCTGTAGCTCCTCTATAAAATGGTCATAGCCACTTCTGTAAGCGTCAACCGTGAAGCAAGCTTCTATGTTTGTGTCCACACTTTGGAAAAACAGGCTTAATGCTTTTCCGTCACAATGCAAACTCTCAATTCCTCCTCTTGGTCAATTTGGAGATGCATCCTGGCCGCGCCAACATCAGCTCAAATGTAAAAAGAGCTGACTCCTTTGTAATAACGGTGCTTTAAGCGTTGAAACGTGTGCTATACATATGCACAACATAATGAAACAAGAAAACTTAAGAACAAAAGAGATGTGCCGAACACACTGCACACACGTCAAGAGATGTCTGAGAGATGCACAGCTTTCTAGTCTTCAGCAGGATCTGGCTCAATTGAAGCCCTCCATGCATTTACATAATCAGTCCCTCCAGAATTTTACAGACAATTTTTGTGATTGTTGCGGGCTAAAATGGCTGATTTCGTGGGGGATTTTCTTAAGGTAAAAATGTACCACTGGTGAAAAAATACACTGTTAGATACATTTTCTAAACAATACTGGTTAGGATTACTAAAACAAAAAAAAACAATATCAAAACCTAGGCCTAGAAGCTGTTTTCGACAATCATAATAGAAAATGCACCAGATTTAATAGGTTAATTGAGCTATTGTGCCTATTGTTAATACATAGTCTCTATGGGAAGAAAACAGGCGGTAACATATGATACTGGTATCATACTTTTACCTGTTTGCTGTGCTGCATCCACCAACATCACTGTTTTGGTCCTGCCATCAGGTCCCAAAGTGCACACCTCCTTTTGTACAGCTACACTCCTGGTGGGAAGTCGGCGGCCCCGCTGAGACTGACAAGCACCAAGCTGCTGCTGCTGCTGCTGCTGCAGCTGCTGTTGCTGTTGCTGCTGCTGCTGCTGTTGCTGTTGCTGTTGCTGTGGAAGCAGGATTATAGTAAGCACAATAAGATGTCTGAAGTGCAGGGGTGAGTTTCATCAGACCGCTCATGTCCAATGGAAGAGGTAACGAATATAAATGTCATTACCTTTGGAACAACATTGGGCCGGACCATGCCTCTGCCTCTCTGATTAGCCATTCCGTAAGCAGGGCCCAGAGGCAGGGCCCGATCACTGACGTCTGTGGAGACAGGGTTTACCACCCCGGCCTGAACAGGACTGGGGTACGGGCCGGGGAAGGGTTGGTAAAACCCCATCACAGGGGGGCACGGGGCAGGCATGATCTGGTAGTAGGCATAATCGTTAGACACTGGGGGCTGGGGGGAGGACAGAATGGGGTAGGCCAGATACGGGCCACCGGGACTGGGGTTCGGCTGCTGCCAGCGCAGCTCCCCTCCATTGTACATGGGATGTTGTCTGTGAACAAATAACAATGACAAAATTAATGTTTAAATCACTTACATGTATAGATATGTTTGTTTACAAAGGAGTCCATTTTATTTAGAGTTGCAACCTTTTATATTAATCTGGCTTAGACTAACCCTAATAAATTGTGCGTGTGTGTGAATACATGGCACAAAGAAGATTTATTCCAGGGTGAGGTGTGATTATTACAGTATGTTGAAGTATAATAAACTTCACTGGAACCGCTTTAGAGGAACATACATCAAAAACCAATGAGCTGTAAGTGAATGTATAGGCGGCTGTGTGTAATGCTGAGGGGGGTGTGCGCATTGTATGTAGTGTTGATAACGATCCAGATGACTTTTTCACAGCCAGCTTTTAGTAGTGGGCACTTCCTTGCATTCAAAATAGAAAGGAAGGAAACACGAGAGCGGATGTGTACAGCTCTGCAGGACACCACAGATTTCTCTGGACAAAGAAAATGACCAATGGAAACAGCGATTGTGATGTTAAATAAATGGGGAAACTCTAGGGAGGCTTTCATTCATAATAATTGACCCAACAGCCTGGAGTAAATTGCTTGGATCAAGATTCTAGTAGTAGTAACAACAAAGACATCAATAGAGTGTCTAAATTGTGAGTTTGACAAAGGAGGAAACATTTCTGACATTTTGGTTAAACAGTGTGTGTGTGTACTTGTCATCAGATCAAGCAATGAATGTATAAATAGAAAGGCAGGAAAGAGCACAGACCTCCTGGTGTGTCAAATTAGGACTAATGTTTCCTTCACAAGACAGTTCCAAAAAGAGCCGCGAAATAGTTACAGTGTGTGCATGAGCAAAGGAAGGAAATCACATTAGTATTATTAGAAACGGTGTCTGTTAATATGAATCCAATTGTTTGTAATATCCCGTTTATGAAAAACCCAATGTGATTTTGTGTGAAGGAGAGGTTGGCTTTAAAAGAAAATGATCGAGAGATTTAATCTGTATCACTATAAATAACAAAATCGTACCAAAAAAAGTGCCATTTGTTCTCAATAGACAAATCGTTATTATGTGTTGCCTTAGCGTTCAGTGTTTAACCTGTGTAATTTGATCAAAAACAGCATACGTGCACGAAACGTTCTTCTCACTAGCTAGAAATGCTAAAACATATTGAGATGAGCAAAAACAAACTTCCTTTCTACATGTGGTAATGAATGAAGTCACCCTGGATACAAACGTTTTGATCTCTGATGTCATTACAAAACCACAGCAGGACAATAGTATCCTCAATGTCTTTTGGAACTTTTAATAATAATTTGGAACTTTTAATAATAATTTGACTCTTTTAGCTAGCAAATGTAGCCTCTTTAGCATCTGCAGTCACCACAACCAGTATTGTGTCTTCTGCTTACAATATTCAAGTATCTTTATTTTGGTTACCTTAAATTACATGTATGTAAACTGCACAGAAAAAGCATCTTTTTAAATTTCCCAGGTCTGACCCCAGTGCAGCACATACCTGTTGGGTTGATTTTCCTGGACAAACGGGTAGCAGGTGATGAGGTAGCTGGGGATGGGTGTGGTCTCCACCCCTGTGCCCCCTGTGCCCCCTGTGTTCCCTGTTCCCCCTGCCTCTCCTGACAGACTCATACCGACCAGAGGGCCCTCCAGACCTTTCTTCTGTGGGATGAACGGTTCCACTTCGGCTGAAAGCTTCACATCCTGGTAAAACAAATGAACCGCCCCATTAAGAATGCAGTGAATAATTCATTAATCAGGGCTTGGACTAAAATCATAATTTCCTCAAAAATGTTTTATTGTTCTGAAAAAGGTGTCTTAAGATGTGATTTTATTATGAGATATAGAATTGTTTATTTTTTGATGAGTTCTACACCACATGTGATTATTCAGGGCTTTGTTAGTATTGATTATTATGTTCATGATTCTCAACAGAACAGTCAGAAGCGTATGATAAGTATAGCGGTGATAATAAAGTCAAAAGTCTAAAGTCTACTTCAAATGCGGTCCATGAATGCAGTATTCTCCAAAGTATCCCATAGTTCACTGGTTCTCAAACTGTGGTACGGGTACCACTTGTGGTATGTGGGTTCTCTTTGGTGGTACTTGGCCCTGGTTTAGTCCTGCTTAGACCTGGTTTAGAACTGGTTCAGAACTAGATTATTCATGGTTTATGTTTATCTTCAGCTTGGACAAGATTTATACCTGGTTCAGTTTTTAATTAATTTAGAACTGGGGTAACCCTAGATGGTACTTGGGACACCAAATATTTTCTGCGGTGGTACTTTGAGAGGTACTTTGAGAATCACTGCCATAGTTCATTAACTCTGAGACACTTTTTTCATGTATTTAACAATTAACCATTTCCTTTGTGGACCACATCCATCGAAAGTCGCGGACACTGAATTATAGAATAATGTAGAATCATTGCAAAACAATTTGGCGTATGAATAAAAGTGTAAAAAAATACCACTTGAATCTGCAAAACCATCCTTTCAAAAACATCACAACATCACAGCTGACATTGTAGCAGAAACGGCATTAAACCATATACTACTGTATAACAGATGTCATCCACCTTGCAGATCCACGAGTCATCAGCAATCCTCTTAAACTGTGGCAAAACAAAACACATTTCAGAGCCAATGTCAACACTGTACACAATACGTGTGTAGACTCTACCTTCACATTCTATTTTTAGTCCAATCAATGACTCATCAGAGGCATATTTATACTTAACAAAATGAATCATCATACTAAATCACATCTTGTAAAGGATCACTAAATTACCGAGAAGAAGTACAGCGAATGCATTGTGAGAGTCGTTTAACCAGGAAACCATTCCTGTGTGAAAAATTGAGGTGTAAAGGGGACAATAAAGAAGAGATAATCTCGTGACGCATGCAGTTTTGACAAGTGACTAAAGAAAGCAGCAGATGTGTCAAAGGTGAAATATTACAATGTACATCTGAGACTCTCAAAACCACTACCTCAATGAAGCACTATACATATCTATAAAAAATGTAGGGATACACTATTACATGATAGTTACATCTTAAATACTTTATTTTTTATCAATCCTATCTATCCTAGTATTGCTTATTTGGGTCAACAGTGGTCCAGGTGGTAGAAGAGGTCATCACCAGAAGGTTGGCTGTTCAATTTCTGCTCTAATAATAACAATAATAATGCATTAGTCTTAAATAGCGATTTTCTATACACTCAGCGACGCTTTACAATTTCATGCATTATTCATTCACTCCTCTGTTACACTCGGTGGAGGAAGCATGGCTGTCATTCTGCGCCTACGGCTCCTACTGACCACCAGAGTCACACAAACACATTCATACATGGGTAAGGTGGGTTAAGTGTCTTGCCCAGAAACACAACGGACAGTAGGTGCTTGGGCGGGGATTTGAACCGGCAACCGCTTACCCACTGTGCCACTGCCACCCCGCTATTGCGTTTCCACACTTAAGGAACATTCATATCTGGCTTTAAAAACACAGATATAAAAAACAGTGACGTGGTTGCAAATGTTTGCCAATCATTTACTGCAGGTAAAAGCATGCCACACACCCATGGACAATGCATTATAGACAAGGTCAGCAAAAGGCCACCAAAAGGACTTCACAGAATTTAAATCAAAATGTTCAAGACATAAAATCAACAGGCTTTGTTATGTTGTACTGACTATAATAAATTAATTCAGGGAATTAATGTTCTGCTTTAAGATAACTGTTGCTCTCAAAACATTACAACAAAGATATGACCGTCAGCTGTGAGTGTGTTTTCATATGGTCTTCATGACTCAGCTAATACATTCCAGTAGGTCACAAATTCAGGAGCTAAAGGAAAATAAATTCAAAGCACCACAGATTGTTACAGGTTTGTAACAGGGCAGTAAAATACATGATATACATTTAGTCTGCGTTTCATTGAAGAAATTCTCCCAAATCTCAGTTTTGTTAAGACCACTGTTTGGTCTTTGCACAGAGTTGACAGAGTTCACAGCACAATGCCTCTCCTTGGATTGTGTACAACAGCAGAGGGGACGATGAATGGACCATCAGTGAATGTTGTACAGATATCTATTGTCTCCCACTGCTCCTACTGTCAGTGTGACAGGGTACTTCCAACCTTTTCCGACAAATACCAAACAATATTAACAGCCCATTCAGGATCACATTTATTTTTATTTAAAATATTAAAAAAAAATACAATTTTAAAAATCTTCACTCAATGCTACACTACACAAAACAATATGATGTGGGGTCACTAAATAAAACATAATCTGAATTAATGTGGCCTTTGGATGATGCAAAACATTGAATTGTTTTTGATCAAAGTTATTTCAGTAACAGTTTCAACTCATAAAGTGAGAGTTGAAATCAAGGAAAACCGACATGAAAATAATATAATATAATTATTGAGAAATGCACTAAAAACGCAGAGAAATTAATGTTAATATCCATAGTGTCTGGACAACAATGAAAGTAAGCTGTAAAATCACCTGTGTTAGCCTCTCAAACCTAAACTGCAGGGCCTGTATACAGCCCAAAGAAGTAATTAAAAAAAGATAACTTACTACATACATTAGCTTGGATGTTAAGTAGTGTACTACTTAGTGTAGTAAGTACTGATACTGCATTAGTGTTCCCTGATATACATGTATTATGTACTGGTCTGCGTCTTGTCTTTGTTTGAGTACACTGTGATTAATCCATCTTCTCCACTCCTTTACATTGATCTGGTGAAGTGTTCGTAGAAAACCCCAATGTGGCCTCCGGAGACTGGAGCTGATCTAAAGTTACTCATTATTAGAGTCACTTATAGTAGCCAATAGAGGGCTCTCAGAGGATTAGGGGTGAGAGGATAAAGCCAGGGACAGTGCAACTTTGGGATAAACCAATTAAACATTTTGTATGGAGGCCACTGTGCATTGAGGAACAAGGCACTTTTTAGGGTTAAAGAAATGATGTCCCTTTTCACCTTTTCCCAATATTTTCTGTAGTCACTTATAAATGACCGTGGACTTAAATGCTTGTAAAAAAAAAAAAAAACATTACAGTTGTGGCCACACTATTTTGGGCACAAATAAAGCATTTACAATTTTTAACAGATTTGATGGTCCCACACAATCCCACCCCTCCCAGCTGCCACTCCCTGCTCTCCTCCTCTTCCTCCCCCAACTCATCCCTAAAATGATCCTTTCAGCCTCTCCTCCTCCCTCAATTGCAGCTCCACCTATCATATTCAGTCCAGCTTGGGTCAAGAGTGAGTTGGCCCGACTGAAGCCCCAGTGGGGCCTGACCAAATCAGCCGCAGGCTAATTAGAACCTGCTCTGCTGAACTGTGTGGTATTATAACTCACCCGTTTAATCTGAGCCTGCACTTACAGAAGGTCCCCAAGGTATGGAAAACTTCTTGCCCCTACCAAAGAAGAGTCTACATGACTACAGACCTGCAAGGCTCATCTCCCATATTATATCATTATCATCATATACATGATCCCTTACATATGGAACAGTGTGTCAGTTCAAATGGTCCCTCTACAATTCACATACCAAGCAAACATTTGTGTAGATGATGCTCTCATATACATGTTGACCAGGACATAAACATCTAGACGCTTCTGATGCATCTGTGAGCCATCCAGCCTGTGTTGTTATAGGTGAGAAGATGTGGTGGGCCGTGTTGTTATAGGTGAGAAGATGTGGTGGCCCGTGTTGTTATAGGTGAGAAGATGTGGTGGACACCTGCCCCTAAATAAAACCAGTTTGCAACAAACAAATATATAGCCTGTGTGTGCAACCCTTATTCTAGTGCTTGAAAGACAGAATAGCTATGATTATAAACAAGCAGTGAGGTCAGAGGCAGATGTGAGCGACTGTGGGACACTTATCTCACGGCCTGTTGCCTGAAATGTGGCTGTTTATAGGGTTGCAGTAGATATGTACCTATAGTGGTGAGAAAAAAATTAAATCGATTTTATAATATCAACTCTAGGTATTGGCATTTTGATTGGCTTGCATACAGTATGATGTCTATTATGATAACTATAGGAACAGCTGAAATGTTGGGACAGGAAGGTTTAGGATGAGAAGGGATTGTAGTATATAGTGGGAACAATAGAGACAATTTATCAATGGACTTTTTAATAGATTTTATAACTAACCCAAGTATGGTATTGTGCATTAAAATACTGTAATGTTTTTTTTGCACATTATACGTTGGTTTGGCGCACTTAGGGCACAGTCATTGTTTGAGTTCAGTTTTTTTACATGACACGACATTATCATATCTAGAAATCCCATATCTCGTTTACAGCCATATTCGATCAGGTTCATTCAAGTTGAATGAGAACACGGCGTCTCGGGGCACCATCACTAAACCCTACCAAACTAAACTTTCTGCATAACACCGTCAGGAATGTCATACATGCAGCAGAACCAGACGGACCTCTAATGACGTTTTACAAAATCTTCCCATTTCTCTGTTGACAACACCGCTGTGCATACATTCAGGCACAGAAAAAGCCTTTTAGCACCAGCTGCACAATCACAATGCATTTGAAATACTACAGTTTTAGATCACACCTGAATCAAATGACAGATAGCGTCCATTAGTGACAGCTAGCTTCACTTAGCCGCACAAGCTAACACAAAAAAACACAACTAATCCGAATGTTATCACGAGTTTAAGATAAAACCAACGAAGCCTGTATGCAATTTCAACTAGACAACTATGGTTTAAAAATACCGATTCCACGCCATAAAATGACAAATAATTTCCGCTATCTTTCCTAATAAACTGCGTCTGCCGTTAGCGGATAATGTTAGCGTAGCTTGCGGCTTCAAAACACAAAACCTGTGTGCATGCTATGTGGCAAAACACCCCATTTAGACGTGTTTAATTGCAATACTCTGTTGCAGTTATAAGTGGCAGTTTCTTTCGCTAGTTCTACCTTCATTCTTTCTATACATCAGCACATCATCACATTATTATGCTAAGCTACACCAAAACAAAAAAAATATGAGCTTAAACATTACCTTATTGTCACCTGCGTCCATGTCATTTAACAACGCAGCGACGAAGAGGCATTGACCGCGATGAGGACGTCAGGACGCGGGTCGCTTTGATTCCTCCATGTTTTAGGTTTTATTAATGACTAAGACTGGCCCCGTGGTCCCTACAGAAAAGCCCAGCTCGCTAACCGAGGCTCTGAGAGACTGCTCTGATCAATCTGCTGTCACTGTGGAAATGGGAGTCACCTGGAACGGAAGCCACCGAGGACCAAAAATGTTTAGCACGCTCTAAACCGCAGTACGTCATAAATCGAGTATTTGCTTAGTACAAGCAGCAGCCTTTTGAAAAACCCCAATAGACCCGAATCAGTGCGAAAAACAAAACATTAGGCGTATCTATATCAATAACAATTTTTTTATTATTATCAATTTAGATAAAAAAGTAGATTTTCAAAAATATCACATCATATTAAGTCATCTACGTTACAAAGATATGTAGATGGATCAACCTGGCAACAACTAACCATTGGTCAGTCTTGCCCGCCTCTGACCCATAGTTGCTGGGGACCCCTAATGTGAACATATGGAAGGATATCAATAGTCTATTGCTTATCACAGTTTTACTGTTTTATTGTATGACTGCCAGGATTTTGTATTATTGTATTATTTAAATGTTTCTGTGGTTTGTTTTGATTATTCAAAATGAAAATACAAATGTCCCTGTGCATCATCTGCTTCTAAATTTAACCCTTGACTAAAATGAATTTATGTCTTTAAGTATGTCTGCGTCTGTCACAAGAAGCACATCACATAACTATCCAACTATTACTGATAGTCATTTCATTTATTAAAAACCAGTAAGAAATAAAGTGGAAGTTCCATTATATGTATTTCAAATGGCCCATTATTCTGCTTCATTGTGACTTTGTAAGTGTCATTTCACAGTCTCCCTGCGATTTTGAATCTTACAAAACCTCACTTCCTCTTCAAGGTGAAAAAATTGACAAAACACTATAAAAACTTAACTTTAATTTTAATGGCGTCTTAAATTCTGCAACTACTCAGGCAGATGTGTTCTTTGAGTGTCGAGAGGAATCTGTTTATTACCAACAGGCAACAGTATACATGAAAATACTGTGTACATGTTATACACACATTTTGAACATTTGAAGCTTGTGTGTGTTGTACATGACGGACTTGCCAATCAGGAATATGAAAACAAAAATAAGTGCCAGTGATTTCCTCTCATCGGGACAAAACAACACTTTGAACACGTTTCCCAGTCTTCTTCATATTGGTGGCATTTTCAAACCTGTGCGGTGAACCTTTTGGAGGGTATATATAAAGAAGCGCATTTATCGATGTTTTCAAACACGTCGTCTCCGTGTCTCTTGGTGTTTTACATGCCATCATGTCAGCTTGCTAACAATGGCTTGGTTGAGAGAGTTCAGCTGATTTGTCCATTTGTCTAAAGCTGTGTAGCGAGCTCCTCCTCTCTTCTGGTAGTCCAGCTCTAGTAGTTGGTTGACCTGATCAATTCTGCCGTGGATGGTGCTATAAGACATGAGCAAAACACAAGTAAGCACAACTCTTCATTAATGTATTCTGCATTATTTTAACATCATCTAAACATTACATGATCATGCAAACCACTGAATACTATTTCTTTTCATTTTGATGGTTATGAGAATGTGAATTGTACAAACAATGAACTTGCTTAACAAAACTCATCCAGGCAAAATGTTTTCTAAACCTAAAGAGTAATACCAAAAGAACTACTGTATGTACAGAAGTCCAAATAGACATTTTCAGATGTGTCCCCAGTGAAATAGGCATTTAATGCTTTTAGGCTAAACACCTAGAACAGCAGTTTGTGACTAAAAATCACTTTTCCATGAGTGTCCCAGCCAAAGGCATCTGAATTTCAATCATCTGTCCAAATCACTAATGGTTAGGTATAGATATCAGTATCAAGGTACTGTCTTGTCAACTGATTTCTTTAGAGACTGTAACAGGTATACACTTACTTATCCAAGATGCATTGTACGAGCAAACTCTCCACATCACAAACATCAATGTTCAGCTCCTGAAAAATAATCATTAAAAAGATACACTTTTAAATCTCCTTAAAATGGGATCTATTTCTATTCTTTGACACATTGCTTATTCAGGTGGACGACAGTCACAGGGACTTGCATTATGTTTTGAGAGTGTTTTAAAGTCTAAATGATCTTGTAATATTTTAGGGTCAGTTTGAAGAAGCTAACCTTATACATATCCCATAAGGATCAAACCTCTCACCTTCATTTTATTTGATTATATGCTGTTGTGTTATGCCCTACAGCAGCAAATGAATTATCAAAGCACTAAATGTCACAAAATATGTGAACATGTGTGCATGTGCATCACTCATGCCACCTGCATGATCAGGCCTTGACTCGGCATGAGTGGGAGTGCCTAAGAAACTGATTGGATAGTAGCAAATCTTGTTATCCAAGAGACTACAGGAACAGGAAATACAGGAAGATTGTTGTAAAGTGGTGGCTCCATCAGATTTGTTGAATGTTGAATGTTGTGTCTGCCTGAAATTACGCAGATCTCAAACTATGGAGTGTAACCTCTAAAATGAGTCTTACCTTTGAAATGAAAGGGATGTGTATTCTTGTGTAAGGCTTGATGAGTTTGATAAGTACTTGAGTCCTAATGTTACGCAGCAGCTCTGTAAAAACACGTCTGTCAGTAACGCCACAGATGCACGTTTTCAAAAGTCATTTGAATACACCACTATCACCACCTACCCTCTATGTGCTCTCGGATGAAGGGGTCGTCCATTATGTTGCTGTGGTTTGTTTTTAAGATTTTCTCAAATTCCGTAATGTCATTGTTCTGGTAGGCGCTGAAAGAGAAAACAGTCCATGTTATGAGTGTCAGGATATTGTCTCTTCATTAGCCACAGAAAAACACTTGAGTTAGCGGCCAAACAGATCTAAAAATACTACACTATAATGAAACCCGTGTTCTTTGAACCCTTACAGCCGTGTGTGCCTTGCTTCTTGTTTAATCAATGTTTTAAATAAAACTGTTGAGCCAGACAAACACACAATATAATAAATAAACCGTTTCAATGTTGTTAGTTGGTTTGATGTCTTCTGACAACATCTAGTGGCCTGAGGCAGGTAGTGGTTTGCCATTTTATGATCTTTCAACTACTGCAAAGACTTAAGCAATTAACAAAAAACAGCACATGCTTACCTTACTAGATTTGTCATTGCTAATATCTCTGGGTCGTTCTTGTAGGGCTTGGCCTGTAGAATAACACACAAACATTTCATGTAAGACATGACTCAACAAATGGCACCTAAATGTGTCAAAAGAAAAAAACATATTTGACTAACTTTAAATAAAAAAAAAGGTGTCACAGTGCTAATATTTGATAACATCAATAAGCAAATGTTACCGGGTTTGTGTACACCAATAACAAATACTGCCTGCACCATGTAATGTGTTCAGTAAATTGACATTGGAACTTGACATTCATGATCTTAAATAAAAAGTGATGGGGCAATGACGAGAAGGGCTTTCACACAATTTAAGATCTATCAGAAAGCTAACTTGACCCAAAGGAGAAAAAAAATGCAGCTTTTCGGTTTTGGTTCGGTCTCTTTTTAACTGTTGTTGACCACCGACTTGTGCATACATGGTTATGTTCTCACCTCTTGCGAGTCAAAGGGGTTGATGCCCGACTTCATGAGCATGTTGGCGAGTACCAGGTACTTCAGGCATGTTGTCCTCCTCGGGCTTCCAGACTCATCGTAGTTTTTAAAAGCTTCAAAGAAGTCTGTGTGAGCCTTTTCAAACTCACCCTCTCTCAGGTGCATCTTTCCTCCACACTCTTAATATAAACCACAAATATTTAATTATTAAAGGCCTCACAGAGTCAATGGTGTACTGCTTAAGAGAACAATTGTATTTTTTACCTCTAATAACGCCCATGATAAGTGGATGAGGAATGGCTGATTTGATGTGAAGAGACTGCTCATACAAAGCTTTCAGTTTCTTGTTGTTTTTTTGTGCGGTGTACATCTGGATTTCCAAAGCATAGATCTCCAACAGCTGTGTGCCTTTCTTTAGGTCATCCTCCCCATCATCTGTCTGCAAGTTAAGTAATTGAAGAGGTAAGATACATTCAAGAGGATTTTCCTTGTAGGTCAAACAATTGTTATTATTAATAAATTGAGAATGGTACATAATAGTCCAACGGTTAAATAACTCATCCTGTATCTGTGTCTATGGTGTTAAGTAGATAAGCTGTAATAATTATTTTTACTTTAGTCCCTCCCCTAACCTCTACAGCAACAACAAATGAGAGTTTGTTAGTAACCACTTTGACCAATAGCGATGGAGATATGTTTTTTGTGAGCAATAATCTTAGGAAACCTCCGGACTAACAACGTTAAGCAAACTACATAAAGGCATAACACTGAGCAATCACATTAATATTACAATATGCACTAAAAGAATAAACCATTCTTACCTGACACGACTGGTGAAGTTGCCTTAGGATCTTTTGCAGTTTCCCATACTCCTCTCTCTCCAGATACAGCTTTCCCAACTGTGACAGTATGGCAAACGTTAGACATTCTCATTCAGTTCAGTGTCCGTCAGTTTGAACTACATTAGTCGTGAAATACTGCCTCGTACCTTTGTGTTTGTTTTAAACCATAGTCTGTCATTTTTAGCATCTTTCAAAGCCTCCAATGTAGTTTCATAGAATTCCTGCAGCAGGTCCATCTACGGAAAATGTTTATGTTTATTTGCATTATAAATAAAAATACATCACATACTGTATTATTGTTTCAACTATTTGTTTTACACTAACATCCTCCTTACAAAAACTCCCTTGCGTCAGATCTCACCACAATCAATCATTTGTATATGTACTTTGACAGGATTTTATGGTGGATGCCCTTCCTGACATAACCTTCCCATTTATCCAGGCTTGGGACTTGTATATCGTCGTTTTTGAAAGGCTAGATGATAATATAGTATCAGGTGCAAGAGTCAGAGCTTTGTTTTCTACTAAACAAATCTCCTATACATAAATACTGTACATATATATACGCATAACTTTTTTGACATACATTTCATTTTAGTAACATAAATGAATGTACTATAAATTACCTGTTTGGAGGTAGAGATGTAATCCAGTATAGAGTTGATAGACTTCTCTGAATAGTTCCTTGTGACTGCACTCCTGATATATGTGAGCAGCTGTTTGTACCTGTTCATCATTTCTGGAAAATTGGTCTGCATAAAACAAACACACTCAGTGACCGATACTTGACGGTGAGCTACAGAGACTTTGTGTGTACCGTACCAGTTTGAAGTTTATTTTAATCATCTGTTTCAGTGCTTTAAACCCCCACTCTCCTTTCTCTCCTTCTAACTCCAACACCTAAAACCACAAATGGCATAATAATATTTAGTAATAGCTCGGTAAAAGTGAGTTGGATCGTTAATGTGATCACGGCCCCACCTTCTGGAAACTGCTGAGTGCTGCTTTGGGGTCATCTTCCTTCAAGGCTTTGGAGTTGTAGTACTGGTTCTCCAAGTCCACATTTGGCTCTGAATTGCTGTCCTCTGAGTATTCCTTCATTAAATCACATATGTATGAGACACTATATACATACATATGTTACAAAATACTGTGTACATTTTCGCAAAGCATTGTTGAAGCGACTTGCATACTTGAAAACTGCATGCAATTATTATCCTACTGCAACACTTAGCTTGCTAACGTTAGCCTCAGCATGACCAGCTAGCCGGCTGTTTTGCTTAGAGTAACTGACAGTTTAGTCCTGGTTGTTCAAATCGAAATGCTTTTATTTGCCAATGTGCCTTCATTTAACGGTTCTAAACTTACTTAGCTGCTCTGTAGTCATGGGACACCATTGTACTTTTACAGGTTAATGTTGATTATCTTCTATCTGTCTTAACATTAGCCAACATGCTAACTAAACAGTAGCTAGCTTCGTTAGCCCTGAAGTAAAACGATCCAATTTTAAACCCAAACTAAGCATTTCAAGTCTCAAATACCAGGTCATAGTCTTCTTCATCGTCGCACATGAAATCATCTTCCATGTCCGACATGTTGACGGGTGTAATGTCCTAATTCAGCGGCAGTCTGTAGCCGGCCTGTGCTGTGTTGTGCACCGATGGAGAGGCGGTGTGTCACTGTGGAGCATTACCGAGGGCCGTCACTGTGTCTGACCGAGAGATGGCGCTGTTAGACCGCCTCAGAGGACAGTCAGCACATGGGTAGATGGATGGCAAAGATGCACCATAGATGAGGAGTACAATAACAGTAAGGAAGGAGCTTTAACAATAAGCTATTTGTAAGCCCGTTCATGCAACAAGTAGCTAAAAGTATTAATTTACCATACGCATTTGTTTATCTAGTTCAAGATAATGTGACTGGTGTCTAACTACTATCCTGGACTTGATCTAAGGTACTGGACAATGATCTACCCCCATTCAATTCACTATAGGCAATATAGGCACTCTTGAGTATAACTGCTTGGTTGACTTTTGCATTGATAATCAAATGCCAAATATTTTTAAAGGTATGTAGGCTCCACACAGTTCACAGACACAGTGTCAAAGCTCCTTATAGAGCATTTTAAAACGTTCTCAAGTGTATCATCATCTCATCATGCTGTACAAGTCAAACCTTGTAAAACACAAGTCGCATTGCATATAATTGTCACCCAATGAATCAGGAAAATGTCAAGTGGTTTTTGGCAGTCACTCTCACTGTCCTCTCCAGACCCACTCACCCTTTATTTTAAGTTAAAACTCTGTGAATTTAACTGCCAAAGGTATCAGAAATCATTACACCACCAGTTTGTGTGTCATCTAGTCATGTGTCCAGGGTTTATCGATCAGTGTGGCTGAAGAACTAGTCCATCATCCCGAGATGTCAGCATGGCTATAATATTTACAAAATCCAGACATGAATCACCAGCAGCAAATACAGAGAAGAATGTTTTCACTGCAGATATAACTTTAAGTGCTTTAAAACAGTATCCAAGTCCAATTTAGGTTTTAGATCTTCTGCCATATTGTAGTGTTTGGCTTTTGTAAAAACATGATTATTAAAAATTTCTTCAAATAAATATATATATAATATATTTTTGGACTTGGAAAAGGGGCAGTGTGTAGTTTTTGCTGGTTGCAAAGTGCAGTTCTACGAACAAACCACTTGTTATGTGCTATGTGTTAAATTCAGTAGATATCACCAAAACTCCTCATATACCCTCACAGGATGTTGAATGTTTATAGATTGTCAGTGCCAGCTGAGCACGTGTCATACACCTTATTACAATTCACTTTGTAATATCAAAGATTCATTTAGCTTCTCTTCAATCACTTGTGGCAAAAGTGGGAGTGTTGAGCACTACAATAGCTTACAACCTGGTAGTCTACAAAGCTTTAGTTTAAGTGAGTTGATTTAGATTTGGTTTCTAGTTTTCAAATGGTATGACTATACTTGATTGTAATATATGTATACTGAAATAAAAATGAATGTTATTGTTGTTATTGTTGGAGAAGTCTTTCTAATTCTGTTGCTCCTTTGCTGTGGTTTGTTTTACCTTGTGTGTTCACAGTGACATCATATTTCTCAACATATTGTCTGTGTGCTGGTTTCCAACAACCCCAAATATTCATATTACTCCACAGGAACTGGTAATTACTTTGTGTGTGAACAAAGTGAACAATGCCGGTCCCTTATACACAAATGCGTGAGATGCATGGCTTGAGCATTTGTGGTTTGTGTTGTGTCTGTCTCATTAAATGAATTGGATTGGTGTAAACAAAGAGAATCATGTGCGGTAAGTCCTCAGCTGAAAATCAACAACAAAAGGAAAGCTGCGGTGCTGGGACAAGACTGAGGTATGTGGCGCTAATACGCCCAGATCTGTCATCACAGTGCCTACACAGCCTCCAATTATACAACATGGCTTCTTCAAATACCTGTGCTGCCCCATCACCTCAACATGATTTGTTAAAGCAATGACACAATATGAAAAATAAAAATACATGTAGTCAATTCTATACATTCAGGTGATAAAGTCAAGTCCTATACAGTTGAGTTCATTATCATTTCAGCCAAACATTGGTGGAGTGATAACCACAGCTGCCCTGGGGTAGATGGACAAAAACACGGTGGTAATTTCTCACCTACAGTGTGCAACACTTACACATTCATACTACATAAGGTAGGAGAAGTGTCCTGCCCAAGTACGCAATAGGAGATTGAACCAACAAACTTCTTTATAGAAAACCTGTTCCAAATCTGACCACCCTATATGGCTGTGAATGTTTGTTGCATGATGTCAGCTTGAAAAGTTAGAAACCAAATACTCTTGAGTTTTTGGGGACCACCTGAATGCATAGTTCAAAGCAGTAATCATCTGACAGAGTCATAGTGATAAACACAGGTTTATTATGATCAGTCATGGTTGCTGTGTAAACTAACATCTCTGAAGAGGTCCCAGCAGGTCGTGTTAGGACTCTTAAACACCTGAAGCACCTACTGATTCATGGATATAATTAGTGCACTGACTTGATTTCGCTAACATTTAAGTGTACATTGACTTTTACAAGCCAGTTTATGTATGTTGCCAAAAATATTTATAATAGTGTGAATATTCTTTGATATCTGACAGTTTTCATAAACGGGTTTTTATAATACATGTGTAGCTCTAGGCGCTAAAGTGCTCTCGGTCTGTAGCTGTGCCAGCGCAGGCCTAATGTACACACCTGCCTAATAAGAGCGAACATTAAAAACCTAGTGCGTCTGCCAGCCTTGCACAATCTCACCCTGAGGTCATGGTCTCACATCTCTGTGGCTGCGTGACTAGCCCATTTGTTTTCCCAGTTTATTTACTGATTTCTCTGTTGCTCTCTTCATTTTTACAAGGTATGTCGAAGCGTGTCTCAATTTTATGCAACAACTTCCATCAGAGGGGCTGTTATTACAGATGAAATCCAACCTCCATGAGCTGAAACCACCAAGTCCACACGCAAGCCCCGGCCTCACACGCGAGAGCTGCTGTGTGTGCGCTGCTGCTCCGTGGGGCATCTGGGCTGCAGAGAGGAGACTCTCTCAACTTAATCAGTATATTAATTCTTTAGATACCTATAATAATGTGGTTATAATACATAGTGTATAAAATGTGTTGACATATACACATTTTAATTAGAGTTGATCAATTCTATTCAATTAATAAATATTCGTATACCACACATGCAATTTGTCCTCTACCTGAACAGACTTTGATCACTAACACATGATACATATTGCTTCAACTATCAGTTTGTGTGTAGCAAATTATAGCAAACTGAGCCACTTCTTTCCAGGCAATTAAGGGAGTTTGTTCTGTCAGTGATTATTTTAGATTTCTGTCACTTATGTATTTGGTGGCTACAGTAGCTCAAGTGATAAAGTAGGCTGCCCAGGTAACCCACCGTGGTGCTATATGGCTACAATTTCATAACCCAATCTCAACATAAAAAGAGACGTAGTTTATTGTTGTTTCATAACTGCAAATATAAAGTCAGGTCAAACAAGTCTCTGTGTGCAGGCTCAAGCCATCCCACCCACACTCTCCGACGTGACGTCCCCTGACAATGGGATGGCTTGCTAACAGCTTTAAGATGTCCAAATTTTATTATTCTCTCTTTACAGATGAAAACAAAACCAGATGTGGCTCTAAACACAGTCCAGTTTTGGGTCATGTCTGGGATGAATGATGATTGGTTGGCTTGGTTGCTTCATCCCATCTTCACACCTTTCTTTATCTTTTATAAACAATTTTGTAAGACATCATAGTCCTGGAGAAAAATAACATTTATGAATCATTTATTAATAGTTTTATTAATCTGTGTTGCAGGTTCAATCCACACAATTTCTCTGGGTGTAGGAGGCTGTATGTTCTCCCTGTTTTAACCATAGGCCTCTCTTTCATCATCCAAAAACATGTAAGGCAAAATGGTGACTCTGAATTGGCAGTAGTGAGATTGAATAGATACATATATATCTATCTGTCAGGGTCATTCACCCCGATTAATAACTGTTCCACACATAAGTCTGAATAGGCTCCAGTCCAATGAATACATAAAAAGGTATATATATACTGCACAGTCATAGTTTATGCTTCACACTACAAGACAGCTAACTGTGAAATGCTTGTGCAACAGGTTGATGGTCACTTGTGGCAGGTCTGTGTTGGACTTACCTTGTGTTGACTGTGAAGCAGACTGATTGATGCTGGAGCAGACAGCTGAGCTGAGGGTCATGTCTGTGAAAAAGCTGGTCAGACCATCTACAGTAAAAGCACCACTCACACATAACTCTTAAGCTGCTGACAGGCTCAAATGTGTCCCGCACTTCCAGATACTGTAAATACACCGCAAATCTGGGACTATTTCTGGAAGCACTCACTGGAGCTGGATTACAGTCTATGAGGTCCCCTCTCTTTATTATTCCAACATGTAGAAATCACTTTCAGATCTGATCGTTAGCTTTTTCTGGTTCACAGATGGCATAGATATGGGGTGACCTTAAAGCTGTAGTTTGGAGATTTTCCTAAAATAAGGAAATCTGATCCTGTTCAAAGGTTGTGGAAGTAGATAATCAGACATAATAATTATTTTACCGTAGTCTGTCCCCTGGCCTCTACAGCAAAATCAAATCAGAAATTGTGGGATTGAGCTCTAACCAATAGTAGTTGAGCTTTTGAGTGATGCGATAGCCCATACAAACTCTGATTGGATGTTGCTGTAGAGGCCAGGGTAAACTAACCAACCAACTAAAGTAAAACTCAAACGCTATTGGTCAAGCATTTTTCTTTTTAAACGTTTTTTTTAAATTCTTATCTTGGAAAAGCTCTGGACTACAGCTTTATGTGTCTATTGAAATCATGAGGAACAATGAGGAACTTTCTTCCTTTTACCGGTACCCAACCAACTTTGTGCTGATACTTACGTAGGTCTCTAGTTAATTGTACAGTAAAGCATTTCTTTTCTTAAAACGTTACTCAAGTCAATGTAACTGAGTAAATGTAACTGATTACTACTACGCCTCTGTAACTGACCAAAATCCAAGATCCTGCAAACACAAGAAAGATAAACAGATTAATAAATCCATATTGACTAATTTACAGCAAACTATTTTGGTCTATCTTGACAAATTCCTCGAATGTATTTTTCTAACGGCAAAAACAACATGAAAAATAATTTACAATTTTGGATTTCTCTGCCTCATTCAAACTGCCAAGTGTTAGGCTCCAAGACTTTGAAGGGTTTCAATAAAAGACTGTTCTGGTAAAAGAAGTGGAGCCTTGCTGTGGACCAGTGAGTAGGTACTGTCTTCTCTCAGACGTGATGAGTATGTTGTGCAAAAATGATCCAAGAGACTTAAAAATATGTCCCTGTCTGAGCCAGAATGATTTTTTTATGTCTTTGTTGGACATTTAGTGGAAATAAATTTTGGTGAAAGTGCTGATCCTAAACTAGAGCTATAAATGTTTATAACCCAACACTCCATCAAGATCTCACTGTTATAGCTAACAGACCATGAGATCTTTGTGGTGTCCCTGAAAGTGTAAGTTCATGTTTTAAAGAAGCAAAAAGCATGTCAGTGGCGGCTGGCCAATAATGGGCGATTGGGCGGCGCCCTCCCTGCCAATTCCCTCCCCATTTTTTTTAAATTAAAATAAAATTAAAATATTTACTAGTTTGTTAAAATGTGTTTTAACTTATCCGGGATTGTGCGCTATAAACAATATACAATTTTAAACAAAAATAAAAATGTTGTCTTCTGCATGTCTTTCAAGCTACATGGCGTACGTGTTGTTGTTAAGGGCGATTGAAAAATCGCTCCTGGTGGAGGTGGGCTATTAGCATTATCTGACAAATCAAAATCTGTTAAAAGTAGAATCAGTCAATCGGAAATTAGCATAGTTGGGCGGATTATATTCTCGCCCAGCACAGTTTACCTCTGTACTCACCAAGAGCGAAGCTGCAGTGTGTACCGGCCTTTTCACCAGGACTTGATGGCGAACTTGCCCAAAGAGACTGTGCAATCGCTGCTTCGAAATCCATTTGAAAGGAGACCTTTGCCCGAAAAGTTACAAATTAAGGAGTTGGGACCAGACCAGCCTCACATTAAGGTCAGACAGGAGGTAAAAG
>JAVQKC010015393.1:0-19208 GCA_036025475.1 Philypnodon macrostomus
GTTTATGACCCCCATGGGACCCTGGACACACTTACTTTGGCAGAGAGCAATGACACGTGGTACAGTGATTCTCCACAGTGTACCCAACATAAAATATTATTATGACCCCACCCTACAACAAACAGGAAGTCGGCCATTTTGGTTTGAAATTGGGAAGTCAGGTATATTTGACAGCCTCTAACTTGCACATACTTTGCCCAATTAGACTCAAACCTGAAACACCTAATTACCCCCCGGCCCTGAACGCTATGGCTATTGCATATGTTGATAATATTGTGCAGCTTAAAACATATTGCCTATTATCCATTTGTCAAGTTATTTTATTGTAGTCAAAGTATCCTATACAATAACCCAATACAAAGTTTAAATAGAGTGGATTAAAGAAGCTTCACAGGATGTCAGTAAAAGTTTTAAATAACAATGAGCAGCTGGCACAAATTGAAAATCCCTTGTTACTGCACTGGATATGTTTAAAATACCCAGTGCAAAGTTAGTGGTTTCTCAAACTTTGACCAATTTCTTTTTCAAGAAGCTTTTTAAGGGAAGCCTGTGAACACATGAAGAGATGGAGGGAGAAGTAGACCCAGATTTGATGCACAACTGAACAGAAAATCCCCATTGTTGTTGTCTCGATCGCTAACCTGGTTTAGCGGCATACTCACACTAGCGTCAAAACAATAGCTGGTGCGCTGTGGAGAGGCAGTGTAATAAATCCACCCAGGACTTCATTAGGACGGCCCGATGACAGATGAGACGACTAATAGACCCAAAATGCATTGTGGCTGATGTAGTGACTGTCTGACTAAGGGAGATGGAGAGAGCAAGCTGCAGAAAGGACAACACTATAGAGGCAAAACAGTCACACTTCGACAAATTAACAGATGTAGTTGATATGGTTAACGGTACACTTGGGTTTCACAGCACAACAGCAGATGTAAGGATTATAGAGTGTGAAAAGTTTCAATTGAGAATACACTGTTGGCCTGCTTAGTTATGCAACACAAGTCACACGTCTATCTATAAACAGGCAGACTTTAGTTGCTAACTGGCTGGTGGCATCTTGGTCAACCTCATTGTTCATTGGTCGAGTTGCATTACATTCACTCAACAACCGTGTAGCAACGAGAAGTTTACTTGGCACCAGTACAGATCGACACTTATTTAGGTATTTTACTAATCTTTGGAAGCAGAATAAACCACCACAGATGTTTACAATTATGGTAGAAGAAGCCTATTGTTGTGGTTGTTTTGTCACTTGGTAATTAAGGAAAGAAAAGAGGCTCACATTATGGCTGTAGTTTTGTGTACTGAATAATTAATGTCCTTAAAAAGGTGTGAGAGTTTGTAAACATTCAGTACTGCTATGAATAAATAATAAACTCACATAAAACACGGCAAAACTATATATGCAGAGAAAGTTTGTGGCTAATTTGCACTAAGGCCCGTTTCTCACCATTTGGAGCCCACAGCAGCGAAAGCAGAGTAAACCGTTAAAATCGCTCAAATTCTGCTAACGTTGAACTGTTTTCGTCATTAATCCCTATGGCATGTCCCTGATGAATCTTTCTTTACACATGTGATATTACTACGTTTTAAACCCATGGGCAGCAACATTAATGGTGTTAAAAAATACAATGTAAATTGAACAGATCACCGAAAGTTAAGTATTTGACTTTCAGGTGAAATTTGTGGAAAATTGTTCATACCACAGTGATGTTATAGTGTATCCTGAAAGTTTTTTTAAGTCCAGGATTTAGACTGTAGTAGCTCTGGCCCTGGTTTAGTTAAAGAACTGTTACATATGGTTTAGCCATTCTGTATAGGCCTAGTCTAGCCATAGTTTGTCCTTGGTTTAATCCTTGAATATGACTTACTTTTGGGGGAGCTTGAGGCCCATTTAGGGAGACTTCAACCACCCCCCAAAAAAGCCTAATGACACCCCTGCTTGAAAGTAGTTCTTGGACTGTGTTTCAAAACAGTTGTGCTCCAATTTCCTTATCGCCAATGGATAAAACCTCAGGGACTTGGCATAATGACAGAGCCTCTTACCAAAAACACTGACGCGCACAAGGAAATGAGCAGACCAACATTCACACATGCACCCAAAGCTCCGGGATTTGATGTAATGCTAGCACAAACAAAACTAAATATGCACATGGCGGAGCATATGCCTCCACACACGCTGAAAGAAGGAAATGCAGATGGCCTATTTGTGCCAGATCTGATTATCATGTGATTGCTGGCTCCCGGACTATAGCTGGTGTTGTGGCCGATAGCGTTTATGAAAGCAATCAGAGGATGTGCCGGTTATGCTAACTGTTCTTCCAAGTCGCCCCGAAGACACACTTTGCACAGGTAACAAAGTAAACTGTGTATAAAGACTGTTAACATACGGCAATGAGAGCTGCAGCAGATGGGTGTACGTTCTAATGTCCCCCAAAGGACATTGTACGATTGTAATGTGTGTTCATGCTGAGATGTTTTGTGGTTTATTATTCGTCTGGTTCAAATATTATTTTTGTTGTCAACATTCAGTATAGTTATAGTCACTAGGTAAAATAATTGCATGTGTGGTCATTGTGCTATGCTGGATTAACAACAGTGTGACTAAGTACAACGTGACGTCATCATCATCAAACTTTATTTCAGACAGATCAACAACCAAACACATGGTCTAACGACAAAATGAATGCACAAAATGTCGAACCTTGAAGCTGAAGATTGGCAAACAACTATACAGACTAAGTACTAAAAATAAAAACGGACATTTTAACAGGGGTTTTTTTGTGCTTTTTTCCCAGCTGGAGGCCCTGCGGTGGAGGACTGGAGACCCCTCTCTTCCACAGTCTGTTTGCAGTCTGCCGTGTCGAGCTGGAGAGAGGAAGAAAGTGGTCAAAGGCTCACCATGCTGCTGGCACTGTGAGCGCTGTGAAGGCTACCACTATCAGGTAAACAAAATCATTTCAAATATGGATCATTCTTGTGTTAAATTAAGTGAGATAGTACCAGCTGTCCAAACATATTTTCATTTTAACCTAGGCAATATCTAAAGGCAATATATAAGCAAATCAATATTGCGCAGATAAACACTAATAAACACTTTTGATGCAGTGGATTGTTTAAACCAAACACACACTTCCACGGGACAGGAGCATTTGATTGGAAGAGACACTCATTATCAATCCCAGGGGTGGCCAAGCATTTTGTCACATTTTTTAAATTATAAAATATTGCCAATTTATCACTCACGTTGTTATAACCTGCAGTAACCAGTTAACTCCACATCGACACATGTTTTCACTGAGGTCCGATCGAAGGCTGTGTGTCTCATTTGTCAGAAATGTTTGAGTTTACAAAGAATACAATATCAGCCTTGGCACATTTTTACACCCAATGTGGCCTTTGAGTCAAAACATTTTGCCCACCCCTGATCTATCCAGAACTGGAATCTCTCAGGAAAAAAGTGAAGGGGCAACACTTTAGGCATTACTCACAGCTATATCTTTTTAGAATATTAGTTATCAGTTCAAAATATGAAAAGCCAAATCCCGACCACAATATGGACCGTTTAATATCCGTCTTAATCTATTTGAAGTTCCAATTTGATCCATAGCAATTCAACAATAGAGGCAGCAGTGGTTGTGCAAAATCAATATTCGTTTACAGATATAATGGGCAGGCATGTTTATTGTAAATTTGTCATTTTTGATCAATTGAATTAAGATGACAAAAAACAGACATCAGCAGGTGCACAGGGTATGGAATGAGGAAGATAACACACAGCACTGTGGACAATTTTGGCCCCAAGCTTTACAAACACTAAATGGAGAAAGCCAATTAAGAGAGAGTAATGGATTTTCTGGTAGCGACTGAATTAGCTTGATCTATACAAGACTAAGGCGGTATCTGTCGTGCCTGATCTGATATCTTAGCACCAATTACATTAAAATCCTAAGATAACATCTCAACAAACTCTTTCCCAGGCCTCGGAGTTCATGTGCGAGCTGTGTCCGTACGAGATGAGACCGGATGTGAATCGGACTGGCTGCGTCCCCATCCCTATCATCAAACTGGAGTGGCACTCGCCCTGGGCCATTTTCCCCATGTTCATCTCAATGTTGGGCATTGTGGCTACGTCTTTTGTTATAGTCACTTTTGTTCGCTACAATGATACGCCTATTGTTCGCGCATCGGGGCGGGAGATGAGCTACGTGCTGCTGACGGGGATCTTCCTGTGTTACGCCATCACTTTTTTGATGATTGCGACGCCAGATGTTGGAGTGTGCTCTCTGAGAAGGATTTTTTTGGGATTGGGCATGTGCTTTAGCTACGCCGCCCTGCTGACCAAGACCAACAGGATACATCGCATCTTTGAACAAGGGAAGAAGTCCGTGACAGCCCCGAGGTAAAGGCCACACTACCATGGTATTATGTCTATTATTACCTTCTGTGAGTGAGAAAACAATCATGGAGGGCAGTAACATAATTAGCTTAACTTTGGATTTGGTCTATGATGGTTTAATAGAGCAAAAGAGAAGAGGCTGCATCACTGAGCACAGTTACTGATAGACAATACATCATTGTTGCTGTTATGTTATTTTTGGACCAGTATATTTTTTTCACTGCCTTTGTCTTGAATGACATATTGTCCTTTTCAGAGTGACTTTGTTGGTCTATGTTTGGACAATGACAATAAATGTCATGTACCGTGCACCTGTCCATCACGCGACCTGTAGGTTATAATAGGGTCACTTAAAAGGGAACTATGCAACTTTTTGGACACATTTGTCCTTCACAGAGCTCCCCCCTACAGTTTCGGAGTATAGCAATGTCCACAGAAAAAAAACACAAAGAATATAGACTTCATAGATAGACTCTAGACGATCATCATAAAGCTACTGTTCAACACAAAAACACCAGATCCTGTTTAAAAGCAATTTGTGTTTTTGGCTAGAGCTGGGACTTGACCCGAGACTTCCAGGGACATTCATCCTTGCAAGGAAGCTTCATTCACCCCACAACAGCTCATTTAGGATCACATTTTGTTAAGAAAAAATTTGCATAGTTTCCCTTTAAGGTCTTTTAGGTGTTTCAGTGTGCAATGTGGGTGTACAGGCCGTCAAGGCTTCACCTCTCTGTGTTGTATACGAACCCGCTTGCAGTCATTATCATCATTATTTTTGATCAATTCATCATAGAATTCTTGAACTCACTCTCACCTCTTGTTCTGTTTGCACTTAGCTGTTGCTCTTCTCCTGGTCTCTCTCTAAGTGGCTCAAATCTTAACAGCATTTGAAGTAACTACGGTTCAAGTTGTTACTATCCACATCAATACAGTTTCTTCACGCTCATAACTCAATGCAGAATATCTAATACTATATGTTCATGAAGTAGCAAGGTGGTTCATGCTCCTCCCTCTTACAAGGAGGTACAGGCTGCATAATCACACAGAGAAATGGCTGTGTGGGATCCAGTTGTAAGGATTAGGCCTGCCTTTAATTTCACAGTCAGTGCCTCTGTTGCTGTTAATTGTTTATAGTCAACCATTCATCATCTCCCCTATTGTCTGTCTTGAAGTTGCCATATTTTTCTTAGGTGTACCATCTCTATACACACAGGCAGGTATATTGATTTGATATAATAAATACCTTTGTATACTAAGTAAAGACAGACACATGAAGCTGTATAGTCTCTTAACTTAGTAAGTCAGTTCAGTAATGTACTGTACACTCTGGCTACTCTATTAGGTAGACATGCTTGTGAGCTTAAATAGCTTTTCCCATGAAGCCAATGGATTTAGTCATGCACAAATGTATTTTCACAACAAACAATGCTGAAGTTTAAACTGAGCATGATAGACGTTGAACATGGCATAGTTGTATTTCCTGAATTAATAATCTGTGATTGTGTCAAGCTTACAGAGGATGATTTGGAAATTATCTAGAATGAGCCGCAGTTCTGTGGGAAAAAACGGCTTGTTGATGCCAGCGGTCAGAGACTATGTAGTTTTAGCTAACAAAAAGGCAACATTAGCTCAGTAAACCAATTGTTACTGTATATTAAATCTGAACCACCAATTGAACGCACAAGCAGGTGAACTACATCAGCAGAAAACCACAGCCTACCACACTGGATTTCTACTTTACTTTCTCCCACTCTTGTCGTCATTCATTCTTTGGTTATTTTTCAGGTTCATCTCCCCCGCCTCCCAGCTCGTCATCACCTTCTCCCTGATCTCGGTGCAGCTGTTAGGTGTTTTTGTGTGGTTTGCTGTGGACCCTCCTCACACTGTGGTGGACTATGGAGAACAGAGGACCCAGGACCCGCTGGCAGCACGGGGCGTCCTAAAGTGCGACATCTCAGACCTGTCCCTCATCTGTTCACTGGGCTACTCCATCCTGCTTATGGTGACATGCACAGTCTACGCCATCAAAACAAGAGGCGTCCCCGAAACCTTCAACGAAGCCAAGCCCATTGGATTTACCATGTACACAACCTGCATCATCTGGCTGGCATTCATCCCCATTTTCTTTGGCACATCGCAGTCTGCAGAAAGGGTAAGTCTGTTGTTATTGTATAAATCACCTTTATGCTTCTTGTTGAAGTACATTGTTCTGTTATGGAAGACAGGGCTGCATAAAACTGTGTACATGGGTTATTGCAATACATTTTACATATCATCTACAAGTACTTGTATTGCAATAATGTTATGATACAGATGATGATACAGTCCATCACAGATACCATAAAGTACACACTGAATAGTAATACAAATACTGATAAGGGCGTGAAAAATAAGCTTTTAAGTTTACCCACTAAGACGTATTCAAAGATTGAATATCATTTCATTTTTTGCACCATACCACATAGAGTAAACATACTACAAATCAGCTTTACCTCCATCATCTCCTGAATTGCTATGTGTGGAATGGGTTTAAGACTTTTGCATTACTGCACATGACCTCAGAGGAATTCAAAGCCATATCTTTACAGAAAATGTGAAAGAATGTTTATCCATAAAACCTGCAATAGACTATGATTTTGTGAAATCACTTTTACAACATCACAACTCTCTTCCATGGTAAGCTTTGATTGTACACTTGAGTCTCTCGGGCCATTTCGCTGCATTATTATGTTTTTGAAATATGTTTTATGTAAGAAAATGAAGTAAAGCTGCTTCACATATAATATCTAGAGATTTAAACTGTATCTCTTGGCTATGATGTTTTACAAATGGAGTAAAGGAGAGTCTGATGTGTGCACGATCCCTGAGAGGAGAGCATTCACTGTCTGCCTGATTGACTGGGTCTGTGTTTTGGTCCGGGGCTGTAGTGCAGATCGTTTTCCACCTACCTTTGCTCAATAATTGATGTGAGTGAGATGTAACTTTGAGAAGGTTATGTAGACGTGTGTGTCTGAGCTCATCCACTACTGTGGGCAGTCTTCCCTTTAGTGGATTATGTGGGCTTGATTTCACGTTATATGCTTGCTCTGCTTTTGATTGGATCTATGATGCTGTTAACAAACTGATTTTACTAATAGGTTTGATGTTACAGGTAGACAGTAATGCTGATTCTGTTGCATTGGATTTATATATTGAGGTATTTCGGGTATTTTAGAATAAAGATAAATGAGATGGCAGTGTAACAATAGAACCTGGAGAAAAATCACGCACATTTTGCTTTCAAATGTTACTGTATAAACATAGCCTGGCAAAACAGACTGTACTAGCTTTGAGTCTGGTGAGTCACACTATATAATCAGTGAGATTGATATGGTTTGAACATGAACAGTAGAGAAAAAATAGAAGAATTTACATTGGTTGCTTGGTTAGTAATAAAATATACCGTATTTTCCGCACTATAGGGCGCACTGGATTATAAGGTGCACTGTCAATGAATGGTCTATTTTCTAACTTTTTTCACATATAAGGCGCACCGGACCATAAGGCACATTAAGTGAAACAAAACAGTCAGACAGGTCAGTCAGTCAAACTTTATTAAACGCGTTCACAATAACTCTCAACATTGTTCAAACGTTAATGGCGTATTCACAATAACTTTCAACCTCGTTCATTTGTAACACGTAAATAAACACAGTCTGATACCGTGAAATCAAACGTTAGTGTATTCACAATAACTTAAATTTATTCAGCTTTGTAGTTTACCGAAGTTGTACCAAAACATTTTGACGGAACGCCGTATGACACAAAATCGCTTGGAGGTCAGTAAGCACAACCAGGAATAATCCATATATAAGGCGCTCCGGATTATAAGGCGCACTGTTTTTAAGTGCGCCTTATAGTGCGGAAAAGACGGTATATTAAAACCCCTCACACTGCTAACCACAATTTAGTGTGTAAAAAATCACCAATTCTACTAAGTCTATGCAGTTACAATGATATATTTTTTCAATAAAAACCTAACTTTTATTCAATTTTTGCACAAACTAGTTATACTGAACTCCATTTAAAAACCTTTGCATAGAGAAAGCAGAAATAGAACTTTTAAATTAAACCAAAATGTCCCGTCTGGTACATCTCAGACATTTCTTTATGATGGACGATGACATCTGTGCAACCATTTACAACATCTTTTACACACCTTTTGCTGAATAGCCTTTTGGGAACCACTGAAGGAAATCAAATGTTGGTGTGAGCGGACCCCTCCACCTCCGAAGAGAGTGACAGAGGACAGATAGAGGAGTGAGAAAGTCTTATTTGTGCTGTCAGGCCAAAGCAAACATCCCTCTGGACTGTATTGATCTGTCAGCATAGTGACAGTCCATGAGTGATCTGTAGTTGACACAAGCTGAATGAAGAGATAAAGCAGGGAGAGATGGACAGGTATCAAAGTGCTGTGGTAACAGAGGTAATTGTTGATGTGAACGGATTTTAGATACATTTACACAATATCATTTAGCGTGCAGTAGCAGAGTGGTTAGCAAGGAGGTTGTGGATTTGATCCTTATGTTGTTTGACAAAATCTTTTTGAGTGGTGTCTACAGGTCCTCCTTGTGTCACGATGTATTTTTCTCTCTTTAACTTTCTTCCACCATCCAAAGACATGAATGTGTTATTAGAAGTGCCTCTCATGCAGTGATTCTCATGCCATCTCCCATACAAAGTACAATTTTAAAATAATTCAAATAGACCGGAATCACTGTACCACAGTTTGAGAATTGCTGCTCTTGTAAATGAATATGAAATTAAATGGTCTGGCTAATGGTGTACCCCACCTGAGGCCCATAGTGGCTGAGATGATCCATAACCACTAACTCGATTAAGCAGAAAAAGATGAATGAAAGAATGAAAGTTGGTCTGATAAGCAGAGCATCTGAAAACCACTAGAACAAACACAAGAAAAATAATCTTTTGCAACATTTTCAAACAATGCAAACTTGGACATGTGCAATATAGTTTAGTTTATTTATTTGTCAGAGACCATGTACAAATGCATTTATCTCAGCCGACAAAAGATGCTTTGGACCAGATTTATCAAAAGCTACTTTCCATCTGCAGTCCCCGGGCAAGTGTGTAAATATTACTTATCCTGAAATGGTTTGTATTTAAAACACCCAGTGAAAATCATTAATAGAACAAACAATAATAAATATACAGTGTCATGTCGACTGATGTTGGCAGTTGATTACTGAGAATTTTTTTTTAATTTTGAGAAAATGTTTCTAAATTAAAGTGGTAACAGACACAGATCTGAACAATATCGCTCTTCTCCATCCCTACCTCTGCATTCAAAGGTCAAAATATATATATTTATTAGCCTTTTCCAAAACTCCTTTTGTGCTGTTGTTGTTGTGTTGGAGGAATGAGTCAAAACTCTCCAGGATGTACCCTGGTTAGTCACAATCTCTAGAATGATAAATGGCATGGAAATGAATGTGGTAACTGATAGCAACCAACAGTGTGATCCCGATATCAATCAAAGTCACATTGAAAACACTCTGCTGATCTGATCCAGCTAATGCTAACCACAGAGCCCTGTCGCTCACCTCAGACCGGCTGTGGCTCCATTATCTCCCCCCTTTAGACCATGTCACCTGCCAATTTACTTACCCAGCATTTCCATTGATCAATATGCAGCACATTAAGAGGAAATCCTACCCATGGTGACATTAGAAAACGCCAGAGAGGACCAATCTTCTCCTTTTCAAATGAGCTCTTAGATGAGTTAATTGAATCCCTGGAATAAACAAATTAGGCTCGGGGAAGGATCATGTTTAGTGCCAAGTACTAATGGCCCGGTTGTTTCTGAAAAGCCGTGCGTGAGAATGAGAGAATCCCACTGCAGGGCTTAGAAATGTGTTCACGGACTGAGTTACCAATGTTTCTGTCAACACTGAAAAAGTTTGGAAAACTTACTATGGCAAGGTATTACAGCACATACATTTTTGCTAATGGATCTATATGGATAGCATTCATACTCTTTGTGGAGTAGACACTACAAATGATACTGAGAATTGACACATCGATCAGTATGCAGTTATTTTTAATGCAAATTTGGGTATTATACATTAATCTGAGGGGCATGGTTAGGCGTGTTTGACAAGTGAGTCCTAGTATATTAACCAGGACTAAACCAAGTGTAAACCAAGACTATACAAGGGAAGAACCAAACCAAGTGTTCCCCAGGACAAAATCCAGACTAAACAATGTCTAAACCAAAAACTACAAACTGTGCAGTAGAAATGAAATGAAATTATGTGTATTCAACTCCAATGCACTACTAATTTTTATTTGTGTGAACACATTCACACAAAAAATATTGTCTCAGCTGACTTAAAGTCAGAGACAGTGCTACCATTAGGCAAAAGTAGGCAGCTGCTTAGGGCCCCAAGCTTCCAGGGCCCCATAAATGAAGCCTAAAATAATTGGTATTGGTAATTGCTAAACTTAATCTTGAAAAAAGCATTACAAAGTCAATGTCCTTCGCCAGTCTAAATGCTTAACCATACAGAGAAAAGGGGAACCTTTTAAATGTGCCGAAAAAAGAGGCCCCGTTCCCATGTTTGCCTTGAGCCCACAAATCTCTAAATCCGCCAAATCAAGTTTCACTAGAAATATGTGTATTCAACGTGCATGGACAATTTTACATTGAAATCTCAACTACAATCTAGAATGTGTGGATTAAAGCTGATAGAAGTTTTTTTTTTAAATGCAGCATCTCAAAATGTGAGTTGAATACACATATTTCTAGTTCTAGAGACAATGAAAGATTTTTTTGTGTGAATGATTACTGCACAATATGGAAGTAGAGCAATGTTTTACTTTTTTCAGTGTACTTTTGTTTTGGTTTAGTTATTTATAAGTATGTAAAAACTAGGGTTGTTAATCGATAAATAAAATTAACTAATTAATTGTGATGCATGTTATTATTAATTAATAATGTCCCAAACCCCCATTTTGTAGGTGGGCCTCATTCTCTGCTCGTTGAGAGGAGCTTGTTAAGCCTCATGGAGCTTGTGCCTGTCCACGGTGCAGGGAGAAGGGCCTCAAAGACACCTTTAAAATGTATTTAAAATGCTCATTGAAGCAAGTTTACTGTTGTGCTGATGTACTTCTTCATCAACCAATCTTAATAGCTCGCCAAATTAATTGTTTTGTTAATTATTTTTGGTGCGTCAATTAAAAAGAAATAATGCAAATAGTTAGTTAGCATTATTTTTAACTGCCCTAGTAAAAAAAATTCACCTCAATGTCATTCAAAAGAAACTGTAGCCCAAGCAAAAAAACGTCTTTACGGCCAGCTTCCATCACTTCTGCGATTGTCATCTATTAACAAACCCATTGCTGGGACCGTCCACTGTCAGCAAGTACTACAGCAGCATAAATGCATAAATGCCCACATATGCAGTTTTACCCCAGCTCAAAGTACGTACCCCTCCTCACGTGAAGAAATTAGTAAATTAACACAGGAAGCCATGCATGTAACAGTTAACTTATTACAGTAATTAATAACTGCCTTCGTAGCACTTGATTGCGTACGTAGATTGGCCCCACAGATTCTCGTGCACATGCGTCGACATAATTACTTCGTTTTTTACCAGATCCAGCTGCAAGGTAATTCCGACCCAAAACAGCAGCACATTTATTCTGGTATCATTTGCCTGATATACTGTCGTACGGTAATTCAATTCTCAAACGCATTCAGTTAGAAAAGTTCTGAGATTGCATTAATGTGCATTATCTGAATATTTTTAATCCGGAGTCAGCATCACTTGACTTGTTAATGGACTAAGAAGTTAATTTAGAGACTTAAAAGATTTACATAATGTCGAATAGCAATTTGACTTTTACATTTTGATGGTTCCAAGCTGTGACAAGCCACTTTTATAGTCCACAATTACAGCAGATTGGGCCACACTTTGCTTAAAGAGGTTAGATTGGATCCCGGGTCTAATTGCCAAATCGGCAATGCTCTGCCAATTGAGCCGTCATTAACTACAATGCTCTCACATTTTGATTATAAATTGTAAAAATGTACCAATGCAAGAGAGTGCCAAATAAAATCACAGCTATAAAATTGGCTTTTAAAGAAATTCACTACCACTGTAAGGTACAGGGGCATTGTTGCTGAATGGATTAGAGCATTTACCCCTGAACTACATAATCCTTGGTTTGAGTCCCAGTCTCTATCGCTGCAAGATACAGCCAATGCCTTAGCAGAGGTTTCTGCCACCAGAGTGATTCTTGTTGCTATATATTTCAGCATAATTTCTACCTTAAAAAGTAAGAACTTAACAAGACTTCTCACCATTTTGTAAACATTCATATTACGAGTAATTTAGGTGCTGCAGTGCAAGATCTTTGGTTGGGTTAGCTTTAGCCCCAGGCAGAAAATCCTAAAGAGACACTTTGCACCTTAGCTCCTGAAAAATGTCACTTTCTGACAACTTTAGGCAGATTTCAGTATCTTTTTTCTGAACCCAGCTGACACCTGTCATCTTGATTAAATAAGAAAAAACGTTGGCCTGTCACTGGCTAAAAATACACCCAAATGAATGAAACTGCTACTTTGGAGATCTATACTTAATGTGGTCATATCCAGCACTGGGTGAAGGAAAAAAGATGTTTCCCTAAACCCCATCATCCAACCTCCGGCATCGCCACCCAATAACCCTAGATTTTCCTTTTATTTTTAAAGGCATTGCTGGTCTTTTAGCTGTGTTTCAGATCTAATACATACAGTTTTGGCCTGTAATTAATTAATTGATTGATTAATTAATTAATTACTTAATTAATATTCATCGAAGAAGTACCCAAATCGATACAGTTTGGCGTCTTTATGGTATGTACCTGTGTGCAAATCACGTGAATTTTGACACATTGATACGGGCAATTGTATACTCAATGTACATAGGCACATTACAGAGGTCAAATAAAGAATGCTAAAAATCCATAAATGCTTGGGATTGGCACAATAGGCTTTTTAAATTATGTTAGCACATTAAGAGACACCTGTCATCATGATTAAAAAAGACAAGAATGTCAGGCTGTCAGGGGCTAAAAATACACCCGAATGAATAAAACGGCTTCTTCGGAAATCTATAATTAATGTGGTCATATCAAGAGCCTGATGAGGGAAATCTGATGTTCCTCTTAAACACCGTCACCCAATCTCCGGCGATGCCCTCGGAACCCAATAATCCCTCAGAGCTACAAAGCGAGCTGTGAAAGCATAACTATAACCTCGGTATCAAAACTTTCAAATCGGGGCCATTACTGTCTTGACAGCTGCCCGCACTAATTAGCCATCAAAGCCTACTCTCCTACAGCAACAGCTCACACCAGCAGAACCTTGTTAGCCTGAAAGAGTGTCACTGCATGTGTGCGGCAAAACTGAATAGAGGTAAAAAGCTTTTGACGACACATTTAAATGGTCTTCGAAAAGTTGGGATGAATGGGTGACAAAACATTACATTTAGAAAAGTAAAGACTGTGTCAAGGGGACTGGGACAGTTAGCAACTTCAAATGTCATGAGGGGAAAGAGGAATTGTGGGTAAAATATTTTTGCTGCGGAAATGTCATAGAAAAGTTTAAGAATTGCTATTCATACTAAAATAAATTGTGGTGAAACTAGAAGTGTCAGTTTGCATGCAGCAGGACTTTGGAGGCCAATTTAGTCCTCTGGTTTTTTAATGAATATGTATACATTAAAGTACTCTGTCACTAGCAACCATTCGCTATTGCTAGTAGCCAACAGTCATTAGAATGGCATTTTAACTTTTCAATCACAACACTTTCATTGTACAGCATTTTGATAATGTTAAATTTTAAAAGTCTCTATATACTAATGAAACTGCTGTCTCCAGCTTGCCACATTTTCAGACCAATATAGGGTGGCATATCTGGTAGTTGTGGGTATGCTGCTAAAGTAGATCTATCACTTTTTCAAACTGTGCTATATTGAAACAACGAGCCAACAAAATGGTCTTTTAATAATTTGCTCATATTTAGTGCCAAACATGCAACATTCTGTCAAAATCGTGATCAAAATTCTACCTTGAGTAAACAATCATACTTTTTTAGCAAATGCAAGTGGTTCTGAATCTCCTCCCATCCCGAGCCATCTTCTGCAGAAATTATCATAATGAGCATAATAGCAACATAGGGTTTGTCTCAGGTGCTCAACAAAACCCATTTACTTAAGACAAACAGCTGTTATTGCAATAATAGTGGAGTACAGGTGTGGATTTATCTATGGTCATTATAATTCTCCAATGATCTCCCAGCAGCCCTCACATGGGAAAACACCATATAAAATCATTCTCTTCAGTCTGAACTCTGCACTGCCCTGTGCTCCCGCTCAACTTAACAACTGTCACTTTGCATTAATTTGGCCCACACACAATCTGATCAATTATGTAAATGTTGAAGAACAGATCCTCAGTGTCACTGTGATAGAGACACTTCTGTTTCACTACTGCTGCTAACTGAACTGCTATCAAAGCTACTCAAAGCATTTAGTTCACTTTTATTCCACCACATTTTAGTAAAAAGACAGAAGTACAGAAAAAAAATTATTAAAACCAAACGCCTATTAACTTTATTTAAGTATCGCTTGCAAGTGATTTGTCAATTACAAACCCTAAAGATAATCATTTGTCAATTGTCATTGACAATTACAGGCATGTCTTACACCTGGTTCAGGACTGGTTTACTGTTACAACCTTTAGCTTATGTTTGGACAGTTTTGGTTTCAACTTGGTTTCATCTCGGTTTAGTATAAGGTCAGACCTGCTTTAGTCCTAGTTTACACCTGTTTTAGACTTTAGGCCCGATTTATTCCATTAATGGATTTACACTTAATGAGGTATGCACTTTCTCTGATTCTGTACAAACATGTCTCAAGTTTTACTAAAGTGCAGTATAGCATTAGACTAGACTTCGTGTCTGTGAGTTAAATGTAGAGGAAGCATCACAAAGTTATTCTTGACTGCTCTCATTTGAAATATATTGAGACATTTTTTGGTACTCAAGAGTGACTTACTTGTAGTGGAGTAATATTTTGGAGTAATATTTAGACTCGAATATTTAGGAGGACCTGTACTTTCACTGTTTATGTGGTGGATGAACTGATGTTATGCAATGTTGTGTCAGCCATTGGCCTTATCTTGCAATGGTAAAGAAATAGTACACAGACCTGGATCTTAACCAGGATTAACCTAAACAAAACCAGGTTAACATTTAACTGTGTCTAAAATAGGATTAAATCTAGTCTAAATAGCTTCTGAACCAGCAGTGGTCAACCTATACATTACGAGATCCAACCAGAGCAGAGGAGTGAGTTTGTTTTGCTGATGCAAGGATGGAGCAGAGTTAGATGGTTCTACTATTAAGATGAGCAGAAGAATACCAAAACAATAACAGAATTTATTTATTAGGACGTTTGAGTTCCATAAGAAAGCGCCCATATGCCACTAGTTTTACCTGTACAATCTGTTATGTATACCAAAAGATTTGGCAGCCTTTCCAAAATCAATTTGCAGCACATATTTTGGAGACTTTGCAGTATTTGGTCTTCACCTTTGAGTAAACTTTCTCACCCACAATTTGGCATAAAAGTTTGCGATATAGGAAAGTCAGCAAAGGTTACAGCTAAGACTGGAGTGTCAGAGGCTTTGTGGAGTGTTGACAGGATGAACAAATTGTTGAGGTGACAGGGGGGACTGTGGCCCCAAACACAATTATATCACAACTGGAGAAAAAAACGCACAATCAATGCTTCATTTTTAAGTGAGATGGGATTATACTGTCAAGGGTCAAGTGATATGGGGATTGTACAGAAGTAAAGAAAAACATAAAGAAGTGTATTACAATAAGTATTAGATCTAAGAGAAGTATGTGCATTTTTCATTCAAATATGTAGCATTAGTTTGATGGTCAACATAGCTTCAAAACGAAGGACAGCTAACGCCACCTGGATACAAAAAAGACAGAAAATGTCTGTATACGATTCATGTAAAATTAACCCCTGAATGCCTAAAAATATGTTGTTGTTTTTTTTCAGCAAATGGCACTGTGCGCAGCTCCAGCATTGCAATGCACAACACAAACTAGAAGAAGTCAAATTTTGGTGCCGTCATTTCCTGTGTTCAACTTTTACATCTTGTGGCTTTGTGGAGCAGAACTGAACAAATCCAATGCACAAGACAGCATTTATACTTATATATCTCTCTATCTATAACTCTACTTGTCAAAATATGATTGTATAAACATTGTATTTAGCCAATAGCTGTTCCATTTTGCTCCGGTTTCGTGGAAATGCGTTGTTGTCTAAACAGGCCCTTAGATACCATTGCAACATAGGACCAAAACTGCTACCTCCAGCCACATGAATCAGTAAAAAATATTACTTATTACAGTTTTAATTACCTTTGTGGCTCACTAGATATAGCATTTAACCTTGAACTTGTTTTTCCTTTCTTCCATTATTTATACAGGATAATATTTTGAGACTGTACAATAAGGTACCCAGTTCAAGTTGAATTCTGAACAATATATTTAATAGAAGAAGAAGAATATCAACGCAAAGTGCTTAACAAATGGGCATCCTTTCACACTGATGGTGGTAGGCTAACGCCGTAGCCTAGAGTGGGACTTGAACTGCGAATGGAAGACCTGCTCAGCTTAGATTCTGCCGTCTCAATGTATCCTAAGCAGAATGATGTGCACATTTCTAACACATAACAGTAAATCTAATGGGCAAATCAAGGAAAGCATTTGAAACCTTTCCTAATACCCTTGTTACAGACGTTGTGTTTTGATGTTGAATGGCTCTGCAGCAGCTCTGTCTCATCAAGCTGCAGTCAAAGTAATTAGCGGATGGCTGAGTGACTGTTCCCTGTGGCACTTCTATTCTTCTCATACATGTCCTCCCAGGCTTTATGCCATTTTATACTTGGCACATTACATTGTGTTGACTGATCAACTTATGAGGGCTTAGCGGCGTAAAGCAAGATCATGTCATCTGCAACAATAACGTCAGATATAGACAAACGCAGTCCTTGGAAGGAGTCTTGTAAATGTAAAAACAACAGCAATATACAGCATCATTGTAATAGGGAGGAAGAAGCTTAGTTTTATACATGGGAAATGTTTGATAATCTAGACAGGTGATAGGTGGTGATGGTGGAGAGTGAGATGGTTCTGCTGCTGAGGTAGAGATGGAGGGGAGTGAGATGGTTCTGCTGCTGAGGTAGAGATGGAGGTGAGTGAGATGGTTCTGCTGCTGAGGTAGAGATGGAGGGGAGTGAGATGGTTCTGCTGCTGAGGTAGAGATGGAGGGGAGTGAGATGGTTTTGATGAGGAGGTGGTGATAGAGGGGAGTAAGATGGTTCTACAGCTAGGTTTTAATGTGACTGCTGCTGTGATAGTGGAATGTGAGATGGTTCTACAGTTTAGGTTTTAATGGGACTGCTGCTGTGATAGTGGGGAGTGAGATGGTTCTGAAGCTTAGGTTTTAATGGGACTGTTGATGTGATAGTGGAGAGTGAGATGTTCTATAGCTTAGGTTTTGGTGGGACTGCTGCTGAGATGGTGATGGAGGACAGTAAGGTGGTTTTGATGGTTAGGTGTTGATGGAGGAGAGTAAGGTGTTTTTGATGGTTTGGTGGGGATGGAGGAGAGTGAGATAGTTCTGATGCTGAAGTGAAGATAGAGAAGAGTGCAATTGTTATTCTGCTAAGGGAGTGATGGAGAAGAGTGAGATGGCAATTGCAGAACATTATTATTATTATTCTGAAGACTGGGTCCATATGGGAATTCTTTTCTGCCACAGGTCCAAGAATACTTTGGCAGGGGGCACAGACAGACATACTTTAAGTAAATAGAGAGCTGGAATAAACTCTATTGCACAAGTGTGGCCAAGAGACTAAAAAGACACATGATGGCCACAGAAGTTGTAACACTTGCTGAGTAACACCCAGGCTCTTGCAAAATGCTACAAGAATAAAACTGTGAATTGTTGGACAAGAGGACGGAGATGGCGAAATGGCTGCTGTTAGCTCTGGTGCTAAAAGGCTGCTGCAATAGTCAGAAGCTGCTAAACTGTGCTAAACTGTGATAATCTTGTAGTACTCCACAGATTTCAATTGGTTTTAATTAGTTTAGACTATAGCACTAAGCCAAAAAAAGCCACAATTTGCACTGCTCTATACTATTCAGAGCCTTTCTGTCAGTGGCAGTATGTTTCCGTGCCACACTGATGAGATTGTTAAGACGCTAAATGCTATAATAGAGGCTACATAGAGTACGCCTACTTATACTTTACACCATACCATACTACAGGCTCAATGAGTTTCCCAAAAATATGTGCTCCAAAAAGTTCCCTTGTTGCCATTTTTCATATAGATCCCACACTTGTATAGCGAAGAAATCCCAATGGAATTTTGGCAGCTTTACAAAAATGTTGAAGGGGTTTCTAGTGCCATGTGCCAAATGGCATCAGTTTGTGATCGGGGTGTTTTAACAGTCCTGGTTTAAACCTGGCTTAGTTTCACTTCAAGCATGAATTAGATTCAAGATTCAAAGTGTTTATTGTCATATGCACAGTAGGAAACATGTTTCCCTGCACAATGAAATTCTTACTTTGCTCCCCGGACTGGATGCCAATAATAAAATATGCAGCATGCAAATAAGAATATATATATATATATATATATATATATATATATATATATATATATATAT
>JAVQKC010015409.1:0-13572 GCA_036025475.1 Philypnodon macrostomus
ATTTTGAATTGAATTTGGGAGGTCAGGTATATTTGACAGCCTCTAACTTGCACATACTTTTCCCGATTAGGCTCAAACCTGAAATACCTAATGACCCCCCGGCCCTGAACACATCTGATCAATATGATGGCAGTTACCTCTATAGCGCCCCTTATAGACTGAAAGAAGAATGCAGCTTTAGGGAATTTTCCAAATTTGGCAAAAACATTCTTCACAAACATCCAGACAAATCAAAAAAGTCAAATAGACCCTTCCCATGTTTGTCATGGTTTGGGAGCGAGGCCTCTTAATTGCTTGTTAACAATATAAAAACCCTTAGAAATCACATAATGTCTGATTAAGGTGCCCGTTAGTGACAGTTGTAGCAGACGTATGGGGCAGATGTATGGGGCAGACGTATGGGGCCGTTTCGCCGATATACACCTTGCTTAATATAGTTGTGATATTCTATTTTTATCATACCTACTTTGTACTATGACTATAAGCTCTAGGTCATGACCGAAAGAATAAGGTAAGAAAACCTTCATTTGTCCCAATAGAAAAATTGTGGTAGGCATCTCTGCCCTAGGGCACACTGGGCGGACTGTGTCTTTTAGGATTCCTCTGAAAGACCTGACCCAAGTGTCTGAAAGTCAGTATCAGTTTAAATTGCAGTGAACCAATCTCAGATAAGAGGAAGAAGATGGTATGTTCTATGAGATTGCTCAGCTTCTGTATACCTCTGTAGTAACAGCCAAATGCAAGTAGTGATACATCAATGAGTGAAACCCTAGTAACACCAAGTCTAAAAAACACTGTAGAAAGTAATACCTTAACACACATGAAGAGAGTGAGCGGGAATGTGACGGCCACTAACAGGAGTGAGATGATGACCAGGACCCAGCCAAAACAGCCCAGATGTCCAGAGTTCTTTTCTGAAACAGGACACAAACATATTTGTTTTTATGCAGCATGTTATTCCCCCACAAAATACAGTCAGCCTGTAAATCAGTAAATGTGATCCTCTCAGAGAAGCACACTGTAAAGAGCCAGTGTTAGTTGTAATGTTATTAACCACTGTGGGTATTTGTACACTTGAGTACACTGTGTACACTGTAGAACAAGTTAATCTAAGATTTTTGTAACATTTTATTGAATCTAAAAGAAGCCTGAATTATGACCAGAACTAAAATTGGACTAAACCAGAAGTAAACTCGGACTAAACCAGAAGTAAATTTGGAATAAACCAGAACTAAACTAAGACTAGGACTAAACTCGGGTCAAGATTAAACTAAATCACATATGAACTAGAACAAAATTACGACTAAAGAGGAGGAGTACTTTAGGCCTAAACCAGGACTAAATCCGGTCTAAACTAGGTCTACATTTTGTTTACTAGATTATTATTTGAAAGGGCTTATTCTGAATCCTTTCTAAGCTGTCTTACACATTATTATCTTTATCATGACATATTGTTTTTTCTGTAATCAAATACATATCTGGAGTTGTGTTTGCTTCATTCTCTGGTGCTACCTTTCTGTGAGTTTATCCCCTCCCCCGTCCTCCCTAGCCCCAGCCCCTAATTCAGGAAGTGAACTGATTTTGCTGATCACATATATTTTTTCAAAATGGAATCCTACAAAGTGTTTTTCTCTTACAATACTGTTCTAGAGGTGTTCATAACAATGGAAGAATTCACATAGTGTAGGATACATTACAACAAGAAGGGGCCTATAATGCAAAAATCTTATGTGATCTGAATCAGAATCTGAATCTGGTTTTCTGAGCCATTCACATATTTTTTCCACACCTTGAATCAGCTCAATCCATTGTGGCCAGAGACAGAGCGTTTTACCAGTGAAAACATAGCTAATCGTTGACTGTTCTAACCAACAAAAGGTAAGATAATAAGACACATTTTCTAAATAGTTCCTAAATACACCCCTTTAAACTGTTGTCAGTGACATAAATATCCTATATTATGCTTTTTAGCACATTTCACAGTCCATTTTGCATACATTTAGATGACCATTTTACATTTTACAACATCAAACACTCAATATTTACTTGCTCTGAGCTATAAACAAAGCCTTGACACCCTCACAGCCAAACACACATCTTCTCCAATCAGATATGATGTTAAATGGTTGTAACAACAATGCTTCTCTGGATGCGTTTGTTGACAGGTAGGAGCACTTCCTAGAGAGGAGTGGTTTTCCCCTATTTGTTACATCATCTGTTTTCAGCTCTTGGAGAGGACTACAGCTCAACATAATGAATTACTCAAACGTGAATGAAACAAAACACAACTTTGTGTATGTGTTTGAGGCAGAAACAACATCAGAATATGGTTAAAGGCTCAGAAAAGATTATTTGAAATAATATAGGACTATTAAAAGCAAGTCCAGTCCTGCTCTCGTCACATGATCCTATGAGGCCTTGTAACCTGAGAGCAGCTGCAGAGAGGGTGATGCCTTTGTGATGGAAATGATGGAAATGACAAGATTTGTAAGGGTTGGAAGGACATAAATCCTTACAGGATGAACGTTATTAAAAATACTAGGGTACATCACACATGAAATACGGTGTGTTGTGCAAAACAGCAAATGCAAAAACTCTGTGATATGATTTCAAAATAAAATTTTTAATATCTACTAATATACTCATACTAATATGCACATTTGAAGTAATAGCTTATTTTTAACAACATCGTTTTAAATAAACTGCATCTGCAAAAACTCTGCCGGATACATTTTCGGTGGTCCAATTTTGCTATCTGGCCTCATGTTGAATAGGGCTGATTTGCAAATTTACAACAAAATATATTTGGCTTTAAAAAAAACAAAAAAAAAACGTCTGATAATAAAGCATTAACAATTTTCCCTCAGGCCTATGACTGAGCTTTTCTGAAAATTTTATCAGAATTATTTTTCCTTTTGAGCCCTCTTGCTTACCACCTATAACAAATGGCAGAAACTCCTTGGCAAGAAGTGCAGAAAACACACAAACATACTAAACACACAATGCTACCCCATTAAACTGAAAGAAGATTTTAGTTTTAGGGAAATTTTCCAAATTTCTCAAAAAACATCCTTCACAAACATCAACAAAGTGAAATAGACCCTGTTGGGGGGCGGGGCCTCTTAATTGCTCGTTAACAATATAAAAACCCTTAAAAATCACACAATGTCTGATTAAGGTACCCGTTGGTGCCAGTTGTGGCAGACGCATGGGGCCGTTTCGCCGATATACACCTTGCAGTCTATTCCATTCAGTGTTTGTTTCAAATGAGAAAGCTGATTGTCCTGGAGTCCTTTTAGTCATTATAGGCGAAACGAAGATATTATGGAATCATGCCCCCACCCGCTGGCTCAAACCTAAAACACCTAATTACCCCCTGGGCCTGAACACATCTGACCAATATGATGGCAGTTACCTCTATAGTGCCCCCCTATAGACTGAAAGAAGAATGTAGTTTTAGGGAATTTTACAAAATTTGGTAAAAACATTTTTCACAAACATCTAGACAAATCAAAAAAGTAAAATAGACCCTTCCCATGTTTGTCATGGGTTGGGGCGGGGCCTCTTAATTGCTCGTTAACAATATAAAAACCCTTAAAATCACACAATGTCTGATTAAGATGCCCTTTGGTGCCAGTTGTGGCAGATACACCTTGCTGTTGGGGACAACAGCGTAGGCCTAGTTTGTTCAGATATTAGCGTAACAAACTGAGAGGTGGAGGTGCCATATTATTGATTATTTTGAAAAGCAGACTGTAGTGGACACCTGAACCACCACATATAAATACCGCACAAAGAACCCGGGCCATGGACGGGAGCCATTTCTAACACTTGGGAGGGTTTACTTTGAACTAAACTGAGGGGGTGGACATTCATTTGTTAATTTCTTTATTTTGTTTTTGTTTAAACCTGGGTTAAAGTTTTGTTGTAATTTGTTAACATTTTTGGACTTTATTAAAAAAGTATTTTACCACCTTTGTCCTGGTCCTTATGTTTGGTCCATTACACAGACGTACAATTGTTTATTTAATATTATTTTCAAAGTTTAACCTATTGTATTTTGGTGAGACTGTTGTCCTTTCTGTCCAGGATCTTAAGTGCTTGTATAGTACAAAACTCTTAATTGTAATGATTTTATTTGATATTATGTAAAATACAATTTAGACATCTATTTTCTTACACATATTATGATCTTTTACAGTACACTACATTCAATACACTATAATATGATGCAGTTGTTTGAGATTCTAATGTCATCACAACAAATCAACTGCCTCCTATTTATTTTGTACAGGTTTTTCCGGCTTGGGGTCAGCACAATGAAGAATATTGCTTGTGTCAATTTGCCAATTTAAAATTTCTGCGCTTAACATTTCTATCATTATGGGTATTAGTTGTGAATATTGCATTATATTTATGTAATTATGAAAAAAATATACTTATATACGTATTATTCGTCCTCGTCCTTTTTGGTAGCTTATGTTTGAGATGTATAAATACTCTGAGAATGTTGAATTACTACATTACTTACAGTAGGTTAAGCACACACATTCCACAATTTTACTCACTACTGTTTACCCTTTAAAGTGTTTATCAAATGGAAGGTTCAAAATTGTAATGTGTACATTAAAAAAAAACATACAATGTGAGGTACATTCCTAAGGCGCTGACATTGTAGTCATTTGTAAAACCATTTTAATTTTAAATATTTTGTGGCTAAAGCTAATTTCTTCATTGAAAATGTATTATGGTCTTGCCTCCAGAGGCCTCCATTCTGGAATTTAGAGCTTTCTGTTTACAAATTTTGGAAGAGTCTACTTTAAAATGACTATTTAGTATAATCTATAGCTGCACTTAGAAGTACAGTTTAGTAAAATAGTACACATTGTAGGACTGACCTTCTATGTTCTCCTCAGAGCTGATCTGCAGTTTGCCCTGCGTCACCATCTCGGCCGTGCTGGAGGCGGTAGAGATCATGGAGTCGTCTGTGGGCAGATTAAACGAGCTGTGGCGCGGGGCTGTTTACATATGTGCTCCCTGTGTGGCTGTGGTATGCCCTGAGGCATGTGACTGTTACCATGAGAGTGATGTGTGCGTTTTGACTACTGCTGCTCTGGTAACTATTATAGCAGAAGTAAGTCCTAGGCTGTGTGGAAAAGATGAAGAGGATATTCTGTTGGTAGATGATTCACTCAGTTTTTCCCAGGGCTGGGACACCTGCTCAGTGTGGCTCATGAATAAATGATGGCAGAGTAGTTAGCCAAGGAAATATAACACTAGCTTCTGCATACTTACATGCTGGAGACTGGTAAACTTGAAGGCAGATGACTAATTAAAAAAACACCATGGATTACTGTGAAAGCCCGTCTCATGATCAGAATCATTAATTCATCTCTCAAGTAAACATCTGTGTCAATGTCGGTGCATCAGAATGACCTCCCTGTCATTGTGTACGGATCAGACAGTCATGTGTATCTGGAGGATGTTCTGATGTAAACTGTGGCTAAATTAAAGAGACTGTAATGTCAAGACCATGGACAGACAGACCGTCATTGTGATACAGAAAGAAAATCTCCTATTACTAAGACAAGGGCCTTATTCTAATTCGTTAATTGTAAATTATTAATTGCAAATATGATCCAGTGAACGTTAACGAAAACTCATTTTTATTTCACTCAACATTCAAGGTGAAAAATATATGAAATAGAATTCCCCGAGAAAAAATATTAAAAAATGCCTCGGTGGCGGCCCCTGGAAAATGAAATAACATCACACCTATGGGAGCCAACCATACGTTTTCATTATGGCTCCGCCCTAAACCCAACAGGAAGTCGGCCATTTGGGGTAAAAAATTTGACAGCCAAAATATAGCCCTCGTACTTTAACAAACTAGTCCTAGAGTTTTCATCCGACGTTTCATCTGGACATCGCTGAGATCAAAAGTTGTTAAAAGCTTTGTCGTAGTTCTTTGGATGTGGTCGTGACGAGCTCTTAACAAAGTGGCCATTTTGAAAAACATAAAAACTTCTGTAACTTTTACAGATGTTGTCGGATTTGGATTGACCCAATGGAGTGTTTGTGCGCATTGTTGCCGGGATATGGGTAACAAAATATTATATTACGCAAAGAATTTTTGGATTGTAATAGGGATGTGTCATTTGGTACACACACCCTCTCAACGATGGGGAACAATAATATGAAGACGGCCACGCCCTATATTCAACCATATTAAAATAACCACTCCCAAAAATTGTCAATGGGAAGTCAAAAAATGTCGTTTGTCATAGCCAAATGAAACTTGGTATAGCAAAAGTCTCACAGGACCATGCCCTATCGCCAACAGGAAGGCGGCCATTTTGCATCAAAAAATATTTTTTTACTACACATTTTAACAAACTCCTCCTAGAGTTTTTATCAGACAGACTCCAAACTTACTGAATATCATCAGGACATCTCAGAGATCAAAAGTTATCAAAAGCTCTATGAAAAGTAATTGGGCGTGGCTGCCATTTTGACCTAAATTTAGATTTTTTTATAACTGTTCTAGCATACTCGTTCGGACTGAAAAGCACCCCCAGAGGTATTTGTTCACCTTTGTGACCTGAAAACAACTATGTCAAAATAAAAAATATATATAAAAATAGAGCTCTATTGCCCCCTAGAAACTTATAATGACATCTAGAAAAGTACTTTCTGGTAGACCTAGATGATTTATTTTTGGTACATGTACTCTTTAGGTGTTAACAAACAAAAAAGTAAATGGTGACCACGCCCTATCTTTTAAGGTATTAGCATAGCCACGCCCCAAATTTGCAAAAAAGTAATGGAGAAGTAAAAACAAATACATTTTCACAGGCCAATGAAACTTGTTAAACACAGTTATCACTCCTCTCTGACCAAAAAAAGTCTAAATGTTACAAAGGCTGGCAGAAGACCCACAAAGCAGACTGAACAAAAGGTGCAAGTTCAGAGTTTTATTTTACAGGAACCAGAGTGGAGCTGTGCAGAGCTGGGGGCCAGGCGAGGAGCGGAGCTGGAGGTAAGTGCTGAGCTGGATGTAGACACATACTGGTGAAACAGACGAACTGGCGAAGAGTGGAGTCAGGACCGGGGTTAAATACTGCTAGGCTGATTGAAGCTGGACCACAGGTGAGAAACAAGCAGCAGCTGCAGAGAGTGGATGGATCTTCCCAGGGCAGCACACACACACACACACACAAACAGGAGGGAGGGGGAAAAAACTGGGGGACCATGACACTAAAGGGTCCAAGCCCTAACTCTGACAGGAAGTCTTCTAAAATGTTGCCTTTGTACAACTAGTCCTGCCATTTTTTATCATCATCTGGACATTTTATTGCAGTCGTGACAAGTTCGTAATGAGGTGGCCATTTTGAAAAACATTAAAACCTTTGTAACATTCATAGATGCAATTTGACACCTGGTCTAAATATTCATTTCAGACTATGGAGGCTAAAATATAAATACCCTTTGAATCAATAACTGTAAATATGTTACACATATCAAAAGCTTAGTTTGTGGCCGGATTCCCTACGCGGTCTCAAGGGCTTTTATTGACGCTTGCGGCTATATTTAATAGTGTTATTCAGAAAACTGTGCTGGAGGAATCACAGTGCAGTCTCCTGTCTGTTGGGCGGGCACAAATTCTCATCTACATCACAATGAATATCTTCCCTAGAGATGCAGCCTCACTCCTCTTCCTCTTCTTCTCTCTGGGTGTTGACCCCATCCAGTTCCTGTATTATGTTCCAGTTATTATATTTTCAGTGGCTGATTAATCACACTTTTTTCAGAAGATCAGTCACTTCCTCCTGCACTCTCACTATGAAGGCATGCTTTTTGACCATTTTGAAATAATTATCTGTCCCACAATGACTTCCCTTCGACTTGTAAACGCACATAGACAGACAATTATTCACTCTCACATTCATTCACTATGGGACACTTAGATTCTCCTGCTCTTCTTATAAATGCATGCCTTTGGGTGGTGGTAGAAATACAAGAGAACACACAAAACACAGGGAGGACAAGCAGACTTTATTCAGCCACGACTAACTCTTATATTCTATACAAAGATGTTAGTCTGGGCTTTCAATTTCAAGAGTAAAGTTTACCAATGTATAATCAACCAAACAGAAACACCAGACGAGCCGTTTTGCTGGCCGTGTCATATGAACCAACATTACTTTGTTAACAACAGGCTGTGTCTGACTGGTTTAATATACATCAATAAAGTCCACCCTTGAAATTGACCCTTGACATTTTTGTATCTCAGGAGTTTGTTTTATTTGTGTCCGCGCTGGAGAGTGTAAAGGGGAGTGTCCTGTGAGCTAATAAAAAAAGCCTACACTTTATATATACACACATACACATACATATATAGCAAAATCACACTCATTTTATCAAGTTTTACTTTACTTTTGAACATAAAACTCTCTGGTCTCACTCAATCAAACATGGTCCATCATGAATTTGCGGCTGAACTCATAAGCTAAGAACAGAGCTCCATTAGCAGGAAACGTCCGGATCATGGTGGGAGTGAGGCCGGAATACAGCGCTGAAAAACCTGCACAAAATATAATGAAAAAAAACAAAACAATATTAATAACATAATCCTGGAAAGAAGGCTGAAAATAATAATCACAATTATTTTGGCCACAATTGAAATCCAAATATTAATAATTATTATTATATATAATAATTATTCAGTGAGTGAAGACACGTCATGTTTTTTATTATGTATTTAATTAATTTGATTCAATTTTAATATATTAATTTTAAATAAAGAATCTTTAAGCTCTAAATTAATATATATTTTTAACTTTGGTTCGAGCCTTTAACTTTACTGAAATGAGATACATTTCTTAGCCTCATGTTAGTGTTGGCCTAATTAAAGCTGTAGTCTGGAGATTTCCTAAAATAAGAAATTGTTCAAATGTTTAAGAAATGCTTAATAGTATAATAGTATTTGAGTCCCTTCCCTGGCCTCCACACCAGCATCAAATCATTGTTTATGGGCTGCCATACCAATCAAAACTTGACTACTATTGGTTAAAGTGGTAGCATGATTTGATGTTGTTGAGGCCAGAGGAGGGGCTAAAATAAAACATGACAGACGTTACATCATAGAACAGGGTCGGATAGTTTTTAAAGAAATGTCTAAAATTTACTAATATTTGTTTTAGGAAACCTTCGGACTTAATGTTTTTTTTATTATTTAGTTTTTATTGTGTCATTTTAATTGTGAAGAGCCATAACTGAGAACGTAAGTAAGAATATGAGTGAGACGACCTGCCTCCTTCAGTGAAGAGGATATTAAGTGTAGTTTGCTTGTGTTTTTGGTGATCTGTATAGTTGAGGCTAAGCCGGTTAGCCAGGCAGCTACAGGAACCATGGACCATGCTAGCGGTAGCAATAGCAGCAAGGCTTGCCCCCCAGCACCTCCCGAGTAGCCAGAAAAAATTCAGGATGGATTTGTGACTGTCAGCAGGAAACATAGCACTAAACGCAAACTTTTAGATCACCCAAAGCTTCACCCAGCATCTATCCAAACCTGCTGCATCTGATCATTCATCTGAATCCCCCCTCTGCTCTATCTCCTTCTTTATTGATTGTCTATTAACTTTGTTTATTGTTTGCAATGACCCTGTTTATTGTTTACATACATCTCTTTCTGTGAAGCCCTCTGAGGCAACTTTGATGTGATATAGGGCAATACAAATAAAATTGAATTGAATTTAATTTAATTTAACTGAAAAAAGGGTCAGAAATTTGTTGTCTAAAGATCTTACCCTCCTGGCGTATGATAGCTCGTGTGGTCTTCATGAAGCCCTCCTGTTTTCCTGTTAAAGAGTAGACCTGGATCCTGGACTTGACACAGTCGATGGGGAACACCACCAACCACAGACAGGCCCCCCCGAAACCCCCGCTGAACATCAGAGGCAGCAGACCTGGACAACAAAGAGACCAAAAATGTCAATGCATGATTAAGGGTTTAATCATTATACTTCTATACATTGGAGCTGTACACTACTCAAAGTCCAAATACACTATGTATTTGTATGTAAATATATTTATTCATTCAAATACACTCAAATACACTATACCAGACACTTTATTAGGCAGACTCATGTACTTTTTGTATGTTTGTATATGAAAATCCCAATAATTTCACAACCGTACAACTCACTCACCACCACATTTTTGCCCACAAAACTGCCTCTCTCTGGATAATATCTTTTTTTTTTTTTTTTTTATGGAAATGGAGACTTGGCTGTACAATCCCATAAATTTTACAACTGTACCACTCCAAGACATTTTCAACCACAGAACTGCCACTCACTGAATACTGAAAACATTTATATTTTCTGGACTGTAGTCTCCAGAAGAAAGCAGTCTTAACACCGCCACATACCTATCCCCTCCTTATCCGTGCCCATGTATTTTGCGAATGTGGAGCGAGAGAGTTCGTACGCTCCGAAGAAGCAGAAGTATCCGGGGATCTCCCTCACGATGGTGGATGACAGGCCCTGGTACAGCCCCAGAGGTCCCTGTTTCTTCAGTACTGATCGCACGACTGTCCACACCGTACTGCAAACAAAAACACATCATTAGTATATCCTAATGAAAGGTTTACGGCGGAATATTGCTGCATAAGGCTCCGTCCGAACGTCATCCCTAGTCCCTAACCTCTCAAGCCATATGTAGTGCGGGACTATAGTGGACTTCGGCGTGCTATATACTGTTTTGGACATTCACCCACTAGTTTATGGTTGTTGTCACATGACTCTGGCGTGTTGATTTCTATGAAGCCTTCCATAAATTGATGCTATTGATTTTGTTATTGTTTGCTTACATATATTTCTGTGAAGCCCTCTGAAGCAATTTTGTTGTTATATAGGGCTATACAAATAAAACTGATTTTAATTAAATAAACTAGGAGTGATTTATAGATATTTAAAAAATAAATCATCTTACAGGTTTCATTTTTTGTATCACATTAAAGCTGCAGTACAGGACTTTGTGATGGAAAAAAAAGTGTATGTTTGAAAGTTGTATGTATGAATGTCGCTCTAACCTTTCCCCTTCCTCTCCTTCTCAACCCTCTATCACAGTCTCACACAAACCAGGAAGTATCAGAATAACGAGCAGCGGTCTGAAGTTGGCTTTTACTTCTTTGAACTAAGAAAATTTTATTGATGTGAATAAGCTGTGAATTTTAAAAATTAAACATCAGCTTGTTCACAATATTCCTGATAGATTCTAGTTCTTGATAAATAAACCACTCAGAGCACTCCTGTCCTCTGGAAGCATGTGATTGGTTGAAAAAAGTGTCCCTGCGCTCTAAAACAAAACCCATAATACAGCCCACAGTGGGTTTTATAGTTAATATTCTAGTCTTCTTTCAAGTGTTGCTTCCAGACAGGTTTAAAATGTAGTTTAAAATGTAGACAGTCTGAGTCCAGACCGAGAACCTGGTCAGGTGGCTACGGAGGGGGCCCGGGAGAAACTGGCGGTGAAGGCGGGCCCCAGTCGGCCTGGTGCGGGGATTGGCGGCGAAGGCAGCCCCAGTCGGCGTGGTGCGGGGACGGGAACAGGCCTCAAGACCTCCCGGAGGGAATACAAGGAGGGGGTGGAGTCTGCCCAACAGAGCCACGACCCAAGACGTGTGTGGGAGGGACTACGCCGTGCCACTGACTACAAGAGGAGGAGCAGGCCAGTGCAACTGTCCAGCACATCATTTCCGGACTGCACAGGGAGAAGCATGTCCAGGTGAGCCAGGAGACTGCACATACGTGAATCACATTCACTAAACTGCGCTGCCAGGACGGTAAGCTGCTCCACACACTGGGTTCGGCGACCTTCTCCAAACCGGAGAGCAGCTCCAAATGAGTCGGCTGAGTCCATTCTGGCCAGTTTGTACTGTCACGGGGTGGACTGTGAGGACAGTCTGAGTCCAGACCGAGAACCCGTTCAGAAGGTGGCCTCGGTGGAACTGGCTGATCGGGGGGGCTCTGGAGGGGGCTCCGGAGGGGGCTCCGGAGGGGGCTCGGCGAAGGCGGCCCCAGACAGCTTGGTGCGGGGACCACCCTTGAGGTGTATCAGGGCGGAGCAAACAATCACAAGGCGGGAAAACACAGGAATAACAGGAACATGACAAATGCAACAGAAAGGACACAACTACAAAATGAGAAGACTATTTAAGTGATTGGACCAGCATGCATTTGCTGCTAACCTCTTCTGACCAGCCTCGATCTTCCCACATGCCTCCATCTCGTGCATGGCCTGTAGGCGGCACTTGACTAGCTCTGTGGGGGTGATGGCTGTGGCTGAGAAGATGGAGGCCAGGGAACCAGCACTGGCTTTCTGAAGATCACTGCAGACAAGAGAACAGAAACAAATCAGTAGGATATGTACAGTATATAGAAAATGATTGATATTTTAAATGTATTAGTTATATTTAATTCAATGCAAATATATACCTAATGATGATTTCTAGGCAGAATACATGTTGATGAACGAGAGACGATGGTGAAATATACTACACGTAGAAGGATGTTAAGGTTAGAGCTGTCAGCAGAGGTGACTTATTACTTAAAGTTATATTTACTTGAGTAACTTCAGAGTACCTTTTAAAAAATATATATTTTTACTTATTGGCAGTTTTTTTCACTCTTTTTTACTATTACTGGAATAATTATTTGGATGGGTACTATTTACTTCTACTTAGAAATATAAAATGATTGGCTACACTATCCACCTCATTGTAAAGGTATGCACCAATATGTATTTTCTTGGCCGATACTGATATTTCAACATTCAACCGCAAGGGAAGCGAAAACGAGGGAGGCCGAAGGAGACATGGAGGAGGACGACCGAGACTGAGAGGCAACAGCTGGGACTAACATCATGGAAAAAATCTCGCCCAATTTCACCAATTGTTCTTCAATTTTCACATACTATGACAGCCATTCCATCTTAAAAGAACTGCTTTTCTTTTTTATTTTGGCTTGGTGAGTGGATGTGTCGCTGCCTGTTCGTTTCGCCGTGATACGGGGTTTGTATTTGCATCATTTGCTTACTGACCTGCTAACCTAACCTGCTACCTAATGTGCACAGCGCATACAGGCAGGTAGTGATGTGACATTCACGAACGAGCCGAATCTTTTGAACGGCTCATTAAAATGAACATGGGGAACCGAGTCGCATTTGGTTGGTTGTTATAGTGCATATTTTTACATTAGTAATACATATTGCACATCATTAAAGAGCCAGAATTCCCATCACTACCAGGCTTCTTAAAAGTGATAACCTTATTTTCCGCACTATAAGGCGCACTTAAAAACCTTTAATTTTCTAAAAAACCAACAGTGCGCCTTATAATCCGGAGCGCCTTAAATATGGATTAATTCTGGTTGTGTTACTGACCTCCAAGAGCGCTCCGTCAAAATGTTTTGGTACGACTTCGGTAAACTACAAAGCTCCGGGAGTAGCTGTTTAGCGCTTGTCAAACCATGGAAACGCGTTGAACACTCTGAAGCACTCTGAACCAAT
>JAVQKC010015421.1:0-11643 GCA_036025475.1 Philypnodon macrostomus
TACAACGACCGCATCACTGCAGAGGCTGCACCGATCCGCCTGTCAATCTCACGCTCCATCCTTCCCTCACTCGTGAACAAGACCCCAAGATACTTGAACTCCTCCACTTGAGGCAGGGAATTAAACTGTGTGTTTCCTTAATGTGGTTCTACTCAGTCTTCATTACGTCTTAAGTTTTGATTTGTAACTGTTAAATAAAGGAACTATTTCTGCATAATTGAATTTACATCAAGATATTGCAAAAATATTGTATTATTTTGACTCTTGAATGGTTTGCTTCTATTGTGCAGCCAAACTGGTGACCTCTCACAGACCCTAAAGACCCTTGTAAGTGATACGAACCTGCTCTCCTTGTACAGTGACTCCTGGTACGGTCTGATGTAGTCCACTCCTTCACGCGTGATGACGCAGAGGTCGATATTGTTCCCGGAGCCGAGGTCACACATGATGCCGGCGTGGATCGCGGCTCCCACCAACTCCTTCGCCTCCTCCATCTGACCAACGGACAGAAACAAACTCAAGATCAGGGACGTTCATTATTATTATTATTATTATTATTATTATTATTATTATTATTATTATTATTATTATTATTATTATATACAAATCTTCCTCGGACCTCCATATCCCGCTTGTATCCGTCTTCAAGAATGGCGAGAGCGGCCATATCACCGGACCCTTGAAAAGTAAAGTGAGCTTATAAATGGTGTATAAATAATGTGATGGGGGGTGCTAATTCAAATGCAACAAACAATAAACTAATGATGAACACATTATGATGAACATTGTAATGACGTGGTTATTTCATACACACCCATTGCCATATAAAGCATTGTGTCTACACTTCCCCACGGCCCCACTTTGTACAGATGGTTCCCGGTGCAGTCCACTCCTCCCAGTATCAGATTGGCTCCTATTTGTCCATGATACCTATGCAAACAAAAATAATCAACAGTATCAATAGAAACAGGTCTCTCTTAAAGGTTCAGCTCCTCCTTCCTTGTTTTGGGTGAGTGGGGTCGCTTTGCGGTATCTTCCAAACACACACCTGTACAGCATATCTTGTAGTATGTTGGCAGCCATGACCAGACGAGGGTTTCTGCCACTGTTTAAGGAGAATATGGTGAGGTTGGATGAAAGAATGTCTGTAGTTTTCTGTGTGTCCGCCGCCGTCCCCGCCCCACAACAACTGCAATACACACAGACAATATTAGCACGCAGAAGTATTATAGTATTATATGTGGAGGGACTTTATTTAGACTTACTAAATATTTGGAGCGATATAATGGATTTTAGCACACATCTTGTCCGCGACCACTTCACTGGAGGTGGCTCTGGTGTCTGCGCCCAGAACAACGCCATCCTGCACGGGCACGGGAACATGTAATATTACTGGTATAGGCACATGTGAGGTCAATAATATACAAATACATCCCGCAAAATATTATGATCAGTCTCCATACGTACAGCCCAACTTGTGTCTCACTCGGATAAGAAGCATGTATTGGGTAAACTTTGGAACTATTTGAGTCAAATTGAAATGATCTTGTGATGTCCACGTGGTGCGTCCCAAAGGTGGGGCACGCGTATATTCTGCAAAATGTATGGACCTACTTTAAAAAATCTGTAACGAAAGGAATTGCTGTTAAAATGTGATGCGGCTGGTGTCACGCCTGAAGGCTTAGGGGTGATGTCATATATGATGCATAGTTCTTCTTCTTTATTTGATAGATTCATTGAACATTGTCCATTCTCTCAGATTGTCATGAAAGTCAGTGTGATGGATGTCCAATCATTGCTATACCCACCTTGAATACCACTCCTGCTATTGTGGTGCCTGTCTTCAGAGGCTTGGGTGGCTTTCCGGCCTCGAAAAGCTCTCCTAAAGCAGCATTTCTGGAGAAGAGAACAGACGATTGCTCAAATAAAACATATACTTTATTCATTTTTGGAAAGCGCCTTCACAAAGACGCACAAACGAGTTACTTTCACTTTTGATCTTGTTCAGACGACACACAAACTCAGACATATGTTTCCCGCTGTCGTTTCAACACAGCTCACAGATAAAGAGGTGACATAAGATCATACCTGCCCGAGTTCTCGAAGTTAAAGCCAGGAGCAGGGATCTCCAGGACATTCGATAGCGCCATCGCGGTGGACGGGTCTGCGCTTCCCGACGCGACGCGGTGCACTTGAGGTCGCTGTTTTTTTTTTTAAGGCTTCCCCTCGTCTTCCTCCTGTTTCGATTCGGAGCGAACATGGAGAGCTGCTTGGACGCACAGGTTAAAGGAGTCAGCACAGGGGTGAGTAGCCCACAGTACAAAATATACAATATTTTACTGATGCGGCGTTTATTTGAATCATGATGTCCACAGACTACAGCCCACTTCGTTCAGCTGATGATGCTGACCACCCGCCCACCCACTCACTGTATACGGTTTATCAGGGGATCAATGATGTTTAAGATCGGGTGTGAATACTCTGGGTGACTTTGGACGGCTAATGACAAAATACTGTGGCTTTCATTTTAAACGCAGATCACACAAAACTACATTACCCAGAATTCTTAGCATGCACTACGCTCCATGAGAAAACAAGAGTCTGTTAAAGCAAATACATGAAATAACATTTTAATAACCTCACGCCTCTCTTCACAGACCACGATCCTGGCCGCCATTTTTGACGGAGGAGTTGTGATTGGATCAGACTCCAGAGCTTCTGTTGGGGGGTAAATAAAATACATAAATAATACATAAATAAAACCACATCCAGTTACTAGGGGTATATGTATGTGTACTCTTTGTGTCATTCCCAAGCCCAAATAAGGTCAGGTTAGGAAGTTATCTGACTTATGCCAAATCAGTTATGTAGAATATATCCCTGATCAACGGGAGACGGCGGATTTTCTTGATTATGGGAAAAAAGAATCACTTATTTTTTATTAAACCAATGTATTTTTTAAAACATTGAACCTTGATTTATAACTTAATGGAACGACTATAAAGCGAGTGATGGATATTCTAATGTTCTGTCTGTTTCAGGGAGTATTGATAATCTAATGTTCTGTCTGTTTCAGGGAGTATTGATATTCTAATGTTCTGTCTGTTTCAGGGAGTATTGTCTGTTTCAGGGAGTACTGATATTCTAATGTTCTGTCTGTTTCAGGGAGTATGTCTCTTCAAAGACAATCAACAAAGTCATTCAGGTTCACGAGCGGATCTTCTGCTGCATGGCTGGCTCGCTCGCTGACGCTCAGGCCGTCTTAAAAACGGCAAAATTTCACCTGTCGTTTCACAGGTGTGGTGCAGGTCTTTCATTGTGCATCAAATGCTTAGAACCGCCAGACAGGAGGCCCAGAGGGAGACTAGGATGTAGTGAAAGTGGACATGAAGTCAGTTGGTGTGAGAGAGAATAGGGTTAGATGCATCGCTGGTGACCTCTCAAGGGAACATCCAAAAAGACTGTTAATGTTAAAAAAATCTGAGCTGTGTTTTTACTTTATGCACCCAGCAAATCACTGGGATGTTTTCTAGGATTCATATTGATGTTCCATGTCTGCAGTGTACAAATGGAGAGCTCCCCGCAGGTGATAGCAGCAGCCTCCGTGTTGAAAGAACTGTGTTACAAAAACAAAGATGAGCTGCAGGCCGGCTTCATCACGGCGGGCTGGGACCGGGAGAAAGGACCTCAGGTGGGAGTCTGAACCAAATCTGCATCATTTACAGACCCTTTAACTGTCATTAACGGCGCTTTTCCAGATTTATGTGGTGTCTCTTGGAGGGATGTTGGTCCGTCAGTCAGTTACCATCGGAGGCTCGGGCAGCACCTACATCTACGGCTACGTCGATGCCAAATACAAACCAAACATGAACAGAGAAGAGTGCCTGCAGTTCGCCACCAACGGTACTGTTTCAGACCTGCAATATTAAACATGATGAGGAGTTTTGGTGAGCAAGCATAAACACTGGTCAGCCACTTTATTAGGGAGACAAGCCTTTTACAGCAAACCAATAGATTTAGTGATGAACAAACCTGTTGGCGTTCAAACCAGTTTCACAATGAAGAGGAGTGGTTTAGTTACTCAGGTGCACCATGAGAACATACAACAATGTATCTAGGGATTACAGAGACTGGTGTAAGTATTCGGTGAGCGGTAGTTATGTGGGCAAACATGTGGTAATGCCAGAGGCTTAGTTCAGTGACATCTTAAAAAAACATCTGAACGCACTGGGCACCAATTATCATTTACAAAGTCCTCGTAATGTCACCAGTGGTGGATTTAGAGATTTTCGTGGGCAGGGGGCCCTCGGAATTTGGCCCGTTTGAAATCCTACCAAAGGTTTTCATGATGGTCAGCCCACAGCGACCAGATGTCCTAACCATACAGAGCTATTTTACCAGATTCCGTTTAATAATTACCCAGACAGATTTATTTTGGGCTTCACTTATGGGGCTCTGGAAGCTTGGGGCCCTAAGCAGCTGCCTAGTCTTGCCTAATGGTAGCACCGCCTCTGCTTGCCAATGCGACGTCTGAAAGCTTTGTCCCTGTCTCACAGCACTTGCGTTGGCCATGGGCAGAGATAACGTCAGCGGAGGAGTGGCTCACCTGGCAGTGATCACCGAATCTGGGGTGGAGCATGTGGTTGTTCCTGGAGACAAGCTGCCCAAGTTCAACGATGAATAATTCTTTTCAAACCAACAACTTGAAGAATGTGTCTCATGATCCGTGTTTATTTTATATCAACGCAAATATAAAACAGTTCAAATGAAATAAACAGTTTTCCTTCATCTGTGCTTTTTTATGTGTGTGGTCTGAATTTAATTCCATATTACAGTCACTTTATTTCTTCAAACCTCAACCATAATAGTCAAATCCTATTGATAACACAAATATAGGCCACTGGATGTTGCTGATCCAAAAAGACTGCTGATTTTTATATTGGCTTAAACATCATAAAAATCTGAATAAAGCCATGTTTATCCAGTTATGATCATCCAGATTATTATTATTATATACTATTATTGATCTATGTTCACGGTATAGGTCAGTTGATCACCATTTAAGACAGGTGTGACGCCAGGCACACCGCGCGCCACAGCGGCTCGGAGAGGAGGAACTTTTTACTTTCGATTTCGATGCAGTCCGAGAAAAAGATGGAGTCGCTGTTTTGGTGAAAAGCCAAATACATATTCACGCTCATCTTTCTCACCCACTTCAGTTCACCTCTTTCACCACGACGTCGGTGCTCGGGTATAAACGGACACTCTGTGCGTCAACATGCTGCAAGAGACCGAGCCAGGGTGGTTGTCCGAGGAAGTGAAAACTGGGGTAAGTAGCCTGCCGTGGATTCAGACGTCCGTTTACTTAATAACACTGTTTTCTGTAGACGACCATCATTGCGATAGAGTTTGATGGAGGAGTCGTTCTCGGATCAGATTCTCGTGTATCTGCGGGGTACGTGCACTGGTGCGTAATGTATGGCTTTGTTCGTGCTTCTCACTCAGTGTATTCTCTTTTAAACGGATCCAGGGAAGCAGTGGTGAACAGAGTCATGAACAAGCTGTCCCAACTCCATGACAAGATCTACTGTGCTCTGTCAGGCTCTGCTGCAGACGCCCAGACCATTGCAGAAGTGGTCAACTATCAGCTGGATGTTCACAGGTAAAATACACTTAAATGCGTGGCTTACTGCGCAAAGGTTTGAGGCAAAAATGCAGAAAAGGGGAAATACTTGAATTATTTATGAATTAACGATAATTATTCATAATCCAGTGTGGTCACATGGTCACTATTCTCACTTTTATAAGATTATTCAGCATTCTAACTAAAACATTCACTTATTTCCTCAATGTAGGCCACTGTACATGGGTCATCCACGACTGTTTAATCACACATGTAGTCCACTGTACATGGGTCATCCATGACTGTTTAATCACGCATGTAGGCCACTGTTTGAACATGGACAACCAAAACAAAGTGCCTGCTTCACTTAAGGACCTCTCTTCTTGATGCAGTATTGAAATCGGTGAAGATCCGCAGGTTCGGTCAGCTGCCACTTTAGTGAAGAACATCTCATATAAGTACAAAGAGGAGCTGTCAGCACATCTCATTGTGGCTGGATGGGACCGGAGAGCGGGAGGCCAGGTCCGTGTAGAGAATGTCATTTTGTCTGTACATATTCATAATAATTAGATTTTATCTTTGAGCAGGTCTTTGCAACACTTAACGGGCTCTTGACCCGTCAGCCGTTCGCCATCGGGGGCTCTGGAAGTTTTTACGTGTACGGCTTCGTCGATGCTGAGTATCGCAAAGGCATGGGCAAAGAGGAGTGTCAGCAGTTTGTGGTCAACAGTGAGTTTGGAAAAGACATGATCAATATACACTGTGGGTTATTTGTAAAATGAAAATGATCCACCATTTTGTCTCATCCAGCTCTCTCTTTGGCGATGAACCGAGATGGCTCCAGCGGAGGCGTGGCTTATATCGTCACTATTGATGAACATGGCACAGAGGAAAAAGTCATTCTGGGAAATAATTTACCTACTTTTTATGATCAGTGAGAGACAGCCCCGCATTAATGTTACAATACTGTACATTCAGAACTTCCAATAAAATAAACTCAGTATACGTGCTCTCAAGTTGCCTTTGTATAAATGTATAAAGTTGGTATTAACCGAAGCATTGAACTCTTTTGCAAATAAGGTACATATCGACTATTGAAAAATGTACAGAGCCCAATAACAACATCATTTATCTACTTAACTGTTGCTCATAGATTGATGAAATTAGTGTGATGTGAATAATTTTTGATCTTTTCAAAACTTTATTGATCAATCTCCTCCAAACATCACAGTGAACATGAGACCAAGCTGAGACTCTTTCATATGACACTGATATGTAATATGGCCCTGACACGGATCAGTGCCTCAGGACGTCCACAGACTGTCCACAAGCTCGTTGAGGGTGTCCCACTCTTCAGTCAGATCCTGGGATACTTCCTGTGAACTCTGAGGAGGTGAATAATAATAATAATGAAGGAATGAGGTGAATATTGATGAAAAGAGGAATGTGCTTGTGTTTGGACTTTTGACATACAGCACATGTAGCATATTTTAAATCGTTTTTTGGGGTAATGCATGTAGTATTTATGAGAAACGGCTGCAGCTTGTAGAAAATGAAACCGAAAGTAAAAAGCTGAAAGTAAACCTCAGGTCTCGCCTCCCAGCAGGGCATTTGAGGACGAACGGCAAAATGACAGGCATCGATCCATCTAGAACCCGTAAAACATTTGCATTCATCTTATTGACTGTTGTGGATCTTTCCTTATTTTACGCATGGGGGTCACCGGTTACGCACGGCGTCCTTGGAGTTTACGCACGACTCTGGGGCTTCGCTGCTATCCGTTTTGTTACCCACGCCGTCCTGACGCTTCTCATCCTCGGGGAGCTCGCACCGGTTCTGATTCGCTTTATTGCAACGCTCAGCCTGCTCCCCGCGGTGTTTGAGACCGGGGCCAAAGTGCTCTATCATGAGGGCAGTGAGTGTTGCTTGTCGACGGATTGGTTGTGCTGGCTGATGGGCACGGGCGCCACGGTGGGCTCAGGGCTGTTTTGGGAAATCATCCTCCCGGACGCAGACGACACAGCATCCGAAATAAAGAGCAAACAGAAGAATAGGGATTTGTTCATGAGAGTTCTTTGGCTGTTCAAACCGGACTTTCTCCTCCTCATCGGTGGACTGGTGTTCTTGTCAGTGGCTGTGCTCTGTAAGTTGACTTTTGGTTTAAATCTCTGCAAAATGGTCTATAGACTCACCATCACTCAGCTCAATCATTTCATTATTGTTTGCGTAACTGTTCCTCTTTCCCCAGGTCAGATGTTCATCCCCTTCTTCACAGGAAAAGTCATTGATATCCTTGGTGGACACTATCAGCCAAATGAGTTCTTCAAAGCAGTGCTGTTTATGGGCCTGTTCTCTCTGGGAAGGTATGTCACTATACATTTTCAATACACTTTCATTAACAGCAGGTATCTGTATCTTAACTTTGCCTCGTTGTGTGTGCAGCTCTGTGGGTGCAGGAGGCAGAGGGGGGCTATTACTTTGTGCTGTTGGGTCATTCACGTGCAGAATAAAAGAAAAACTGTTCAAGACTTTGGCCAAACAAGAAATTGGGTTCTTTGAAACAGTAAAGACCGGTGAGTCCTGCATATTAACATGAGGTATTTTGTGACACAATCTAATTTCAATTAAAACATTTCTGTGAAGGCGAGATCACGTCCAGACTCTCTCGAGATACTAAATCGATGGGAATGACAGTATGTCTGAATGTCAATGTGCTGCTGAGGACTTTTGTCAAAACCGTGGGCATGATCTCCCTGATGATGAGTCTATCCTGGAAGCTCACGTTTCTGGTGTTGATGGAAATACCCATAGCTGGTATCATTCAGAATGCTTACGACACACGCTATCAGGTACGTGCTACGATTTATCAATAATATAGGGACTTTTTCACAACTAAACAATTATACTTTTGCTTTTATTTAGAGGCTGTCCCTGGCCGTGCAAGACGCAATGGCTCACGCGAACGATGCCGCTAACGAGGTCGTGGCCAACATCAATGTCGTGAGGAGCTTTAGTGGTGAAAAATACGAGGCCCGTCGCTATGACAACCGCTTGATGAACATACACCAACTCAAGACCCAGCGGGACACCATCAGAGCCATTTATCTGCTCGTCCGCAGAGTGAGACCTTTATTTACCTAATACACAAAAGTCCTTTCCAGTTGAGATAACATTGAAGCCCGTCGTGTTTGCATATGTCATTATTTAGTGTGTGTCTGTGTGCTTGTAGTTGACCGGGCTGGGTATGCAGGTCCTGATGTTGTACTATGGCCGACGGTTTATTCAAAGAGAGCAGATGACCACTGGGAACCTGGTTTCATTCATTCTCTACCAGTCAGATCTCGGAGACAGCATCAGGGTAACACTTAACTCTTTATGTTGATCTGTTGGCGTAACATAACATATGAGACTGATCAACTGTAAGGCGTGTCTGTTTATAGTACTTAAATGTGTTGCCTTCTAGACTCTTACCTACATCTTTGGCGACATGCTGAACTCGGTGGGCGCTGCTGGGAAGGTGTTTGAGTATTTGGACCGAACACCTGAGGTCAGCTCTGATGGGACATTAGCCCCTGATCAGGTGACCACAGGCCACATCAAGTTCAGCCACGTCAACTTTGCTTATCCCTCATGCCCCGGAAAAACTGTGCTGCAGGTAAGATCCAGACAGTTTTTGTTTACACTTGCATTCAAAATACTGTTTAAACATATCGTCTGTATTCTGTAGGACTTTTCTCTGGAGCTGAAGCCAGGTACAATTACAGCTTTTGTTGGTCCGTCCGGTGAAGGAAAGAGCACATGTGCAAGTCTTCTGCAGCGTTTTTACGACCCTCAAAATGGAGAAATCCTGTTCAACAATGAACCGCTGAAGTCCTATGAGCACCGATACCTCCACAAAAAGGTAGACAAATACCTTATAGGATGACATTTGCACTACAGGCTGCATGTATTTATGAGACTGTCTTGCAGATTGTTGTGGTCAGCCAGGAACCGGTGCTTTTCACTGGTTCAGTCAAGGACAACATTGGCTATGGGCTTAAAGACTGTACAGTGGAAGAGATCCAGGAAGCAGCACGTAAAGCCAACGCACACGACTTCATCATGCAGCTGGAGAAGGGATATGACACGGGTAAACTCACTGTTCTGGTTTATCTGAATGTATACTTAAAATCAAAATAACCTGGACTTATTTATTTACTTGTCAGAGGTGGGTGAAGGGGGCGGACAGTTGGCAAAGAGTGAGAGACAGAGGATTGCCATCGCCCGAGCTCTGGTCAGAAATCCGCAGGTCCTGGTTTTGGACGAAATCACCAGTGCACTGGATGATGACAGTGAAAAGAAGGTATGAATAATTCTTCAACATCTCTGGATAAAATATAAACTCACTGAATTGGACCATAATGTGTGTCTTATCCTGGGACAGTCCTGCTGTCTGTGTGTTTATTGATTGTCTATTAACCTTGTTTGCAATGACCTTATTTATTGTTTACACACATCTCTTTTTGTGAATATAGGGTTATACAAATAAAATTGAATTGAATTATATGGGCCATTTTTCACACGTTTATTGAGGAGGAATAGAACGACCACACATTTTTAATGTAATGCTTTGCCAGTGCCACACCTGTTTATTACTTAAGATAAAAATGTCTAAACGTGCAAACAAACTCAAGCTTACTGATCAATATTACCTTAAAATCATATGTAATTTACATGGTTCTACTATTGAACGTGTAGTCCGTATGTTATCTTACATCATAGAACAGGGTCAGATAAAGCATGTTTGGGACTGTACCCTTTAAATAAGAGTGTCTAGTCCGTATGTTATCTTACATCATAGAACAGGGTCAGATAAAGCATGTTTGGGACTATACCCTTTAAATAAGAGTGTGTAGTCCGTATGTTATCTTACATCATAGAACAGGGTCAGATAAAGCATAAATAAGAGTGTATTTGAATAATGAAGTGTGTCACAGATATATTGTTTTTGTTATTGCACAGGTTCAGCAGGCTGTGGCTCGCTGTCCAAACCAAACGCTGCTGGTGATCGCTCACAGACTCAAGACCATCGAGAGGGCCGACCAGATCGTCGTCATCGGCAACGGCAGAGTCCAGGAGCGAGGCATTCACCAAGAGCTGATGGACATGAAGGGACAGTACTACAGACTGAGGGAGAAGCTGTTCACGAATAATGGCAACTCACCTTAGGCACATGACACACAGGTATTTAGTCTGACGTGGACAGTCAACAGTGGATCACAATCAAAAATACATACAAAAATACATTATCTTGTTTTCATAAGTTTGACCAATGACCGAAATTACCAATAGTTTTTACATATAGAATGGACCAGTTTGACTTTTATGTAAATAGCCCAGTTTCCACATTGTTTGTATTTATTGCACATACAAGAATTGTACTATATTTATTTGACTTGGCAGAATGAGTGCTAATAAAATGTCAATATGTAAACAATGTTCAGTTGAGTTTGTAAATAAAATCAAGTCAAATCTACTTATGGTTGATCCTGATTTCTCACATAAAGATGTTCATATTTATTATTATATACATTCACCACATGTTTTAGTTTCACAAGAACAGATAAAATAATTCAAACTGCTGCAGTTCCACGGCTCGTCTCTCTCAGAACAAAAGAGAAACAAAAAGAAGCCTCGGGAAGTCCCGTATTGTTAGATTTGTTTTGGCAAAGAAAGCTGCTTGGTGAGATCTGTGATAAACACAGGTCGAAGAGCGGCATGATAGCACCAGCTCCATCACACGCACTGCCCAGGCTGTCGCCATTTTGTGAAAACGGGTTCAAGTCGCAAAATGGCGTCTAAAGGTTTCGCATTAAAACTGATTTTAGCATATTTTATATTTTATTTTAAAAGATTAAATATTATGTATATGACGTACACTCATCTTGTCAAACAATAACTAACTCAATTAATTTTATGATAAAACGGTAAATTGATGAATAATGGATTTCAAAAACAAAATCAACAGAAACATCATATAT
>JAVQKC010015442.1:0-17820 GCA_036025475.1 Philypnodon macrostomus
GTTGTAAAATCCAAAAGATGTAAAATCCAATAAAAATGTAAAGTATTCAGGATCTCCTTAACAAATGTATAAAACAAATGAATAAAACATAAGAAAAGTGGAAAAATAAAGGGAGCAAAAGCAGATTACAGCAAGGCAAAGCAGAGAGAGCGAACGCACGTCTGCTCTCCTCAAGTGCAAGCGAGTAAGCAAGCGAGTAAGTGTACAGAATACTTCCTGATTTACCAGCAGGCTAAACCAATAACAGATGAAGTTACCTCAATCAACCAATCATAGACTTACCCCCAAGGTCTATGATTGGTTGATTGTTTTTTTCCCCAAAATTTATGAACAGGGCTCTCAAGTCTCACACATTGACCGCAAGACACGCGCATTTAAGCCTCCACGCGCTCTCAGGCCACACTTCTAATTTCATACGCTGAACGGTCAAACTCAACTCCTTTCCACTTACTCATTAGGAAAATACATATTATTGATGCAAATACAGTCCACGTTTTTGTTAACCCAGACCTCACCACTCTTTCTATCACATTTCTATCAGCCCTCACAAATCCTTAATCATAAAATGTGTTACTGAACAAATTTTATGGGATATCACTCCATGATGAGGCAGCAGGGAAATAATCTAAGTATACCCACTAAAATGTATGCTAAACCACTGGGCTGCAGCATTATTTACCTTCATATTTTTGAAAGACTGAAGCTACATTGCTGAATTCAATTAAATTACATTTTATTTGTATAGCCCTATATAACAACAAAGTTGCCCAGAGGGTTTCACAGAAAGAGATGTATGTAAAAAATAAGCAAGGTCATTGGAAACAATAAAGAAAGTTACTAAACAATCAATAGACAGACAAACAAAAGCACTGTCCCTGGACATCCCCTGTCCTTAGACCCTCCATCGCGGTAAGGAAAAAAAAGAAAAAGAGAACCACATGATAGAGGGATCCACTCACAGGATTGACAGGGTATAGATGTGTCCAGGACTGATGGATGAGGTCCTTATGCTAAGAGAGCTCAATGTGTGTGGATGGAAGCAGCAGGTTAAGGGGGGTATCCAGATGAATGAGGGGGGATCCATATGAATGAGGAGATGCAGCAGGTTTGGTTGGGGGGTGGGGGGATCCAGATGAGAACACGAACACAGTGGCGGCCAGCTAGCCACAGGCACATCTAACGGCAAGCCAGGCATCTGAAGCTGGGAGGTTCACGAGGGGTCTAGGAGAGATCAGTGAGACCAGCACCATAGACAGGGCCAGCTGAGGTCATCACCGGGACATCTAACGGCGGCCAGGCATCTGAAACAATATCCACTCCCCCAAGAGGGAGTGGGACAGGACAACAGCTAAAGCCCTTACATCTCACAATGATAAATGATCCACAAAAACTAATCAGGTATTTCCCACCTTGTTGTTGAAGCTTATTGAGTTATCTTTCAACTAAGCAACCAACAAACCAATATGGGTTAAACCAAAAATGTCAAATGTAATCTTTATGTAAATGTACCTATCGACCCAAGACTCCTGCCTATTCTGCATTACCATACCGTATCAAGAAGGAAGCCATTAAAACATCCTGATAGCACTAATTATGCCACCTCACATGTTGCGTATTGATTGGAGAAACACGGCAACATATGTTCGGTGGTGTGTAGGAGGATCGGTGCAGTCGATGTAATGGTATACTGCAAAAAAATCTAGATTAGGTCAAATTACTTTAATTCAGAATATTAATCTTGATTTGCAAATCATCATAACACATCCTGCCAGTGGATCCTCTGGTAGATTATTTGTTGAAATAAGAAAAAAAAACACCATGAAGAAATTGAGACGTTCCGTTATTTTTGTAGTTCCTCTAAAGCGTCACAAAATGTCTGCCAGCACTGCTTTGGATCACTGATGAACATTTTGTGATGCTTGGAAAATAGCTCCTTCAAAACAAAAAAGGAATACCTAGATTAATGCAAATGAGTTGAATTCAGAATATTAATCTTGATCACAAAATGTCCGCCAACGACGCAAAAACCAGTCAGAATTATGTTGAAACAAGTGAAATAATCAGACCACTTCACCCAAGATTAATTTTCTGAATTCAAGTTGTTTTTACTAATCTAGATACATTTTGTGCAGTGATGTGTGTTCATATGAGTGGGAGGTTTGTGGACTGAGTTTGATGAGTTGATGGAGCCTGTGGATTAGAAGACTTCTGTGCCATTGTTTTAAAAGCTTCAATATTCACCTTATTCCGTCCTTATTATTATTCACCTGTTCCTCAGAGTTTACAGGAAGTAGCCCAAGATCTGACTGAAGAGAAAACATCACCAAGCGTCATTATGCCTCGACATCCTGAGGCATTGATCCGTGTCAGGGGCGGCCATACTCCATATTAGTGACATATGAAAGAGTCATATTGGACTTTCTTATGCGTCAACATGTGTTTTCTGTTTAACCGACCGAGGTGGAAGAATTGAAAACAAAACTGTTAATATCCCTGATTGAGTTTGGTCTGAAACACATTTTACAAAGTTTGGTCTCATGTTCACTGTGATATGTTTAGAGGAGATTGATCAATACAGTTTTGAAACGAGGTGCTCTTTATCTATCAACAATACATCACATTGTCACAATCATTTCATGAGAAGAGGTGAAAAAAATATTCCAACTATATGGGCAACATTGAACAATGGAATGAATGAAATACCAAGAGTTCTCTAGGAGTGGAGTCACATGTTCTCCCTGTGATATTGGGAGTTGCCTCAAATATAAAAATATGCATGGCTACTTCAGAATGTCCCACAGTAAATGAATGTGAGAATTGATCATGCCCTCCTGCCTCAGCCCTAAAGTAGCTGGGATAGGCTGTAGCTACCAATCACAAAATGGTAGTATCACTATAGCCACAGCTGCCCTGGGACCAAGGGACTGAGAAATGACAGCCATACTGTGCCACTGTCTTTTCCTACCACAACCAAACATACCATTTACAATCGGTATATCTCTGTATAGGTCAATACCGATCAGTCAACCTTGTGAATATCGACTGAGCTACTCTCAAAACACAGCAATGTTGCTTCTATCAGAAAACACCGCTTAGATTATGAATTGTATAATTCAGTTGTACAGCACTAATGAGTACCTCCTAATACCGTCACCCTTAATGCCGTGTTTTGACTGTGATTACTGAAAGAATAGGAGCCAGGCTTGTGTCATTATGAGTTATTCTCTTCAATCTGTTTGTCAGTTTGCATTTTCACACACAAACCTTTTCATTCAATACAACTGTAAACACTCATTTGTCCAGATACATGATTGTGTCTTTGTTTATTCTAACTGATTGGGAAGTGAATGCCGTTTGAAAAGATTAAATTAGTTCTTGCCTGTTTGGGTCCTGCGCATTGAGGAATAAGTGAGACGTAAGTGAGGCAATTGTCTTGAAGTCAATGATAATTAGATTGAAATTAAAGATGGCTGCCGTTTTGGATTTTGTGTTCTTCAGTTTTGAGTTGGCGTGAGACCCACCAGCGAAGAACCATCAACAAAAATGATATTTCCTTCAATTTATTTTATGGTAGTTACTAAAACAGTAAATGTATGTTAAAACAGCTAGAATACTGTTTAAAGGCCAAAATCAATGCATTTTGTTTTTGAAACTGAGGGCAAAGTGAAATACTAATATACATAATTAAACTAATCAAGGCTAAAACAAAGATGATCTAGGTTAGCATCTGGAACACTAGGTAGGACTAAACCAACTAAAATTCAATGTATATCCAATCCAGCGTTCACTACTTCAATACTGCCTATGAAAGCCTTACAGAATGGAGTAAAAACATAAAACAGACAGCTTTTAAAGCCCTAACTGTTGTTGACAGAAGTTCTGGGTCAGATCTGGCCCTAAACCAAAGCTCAGGTGTGTTTTGTTCTGATTGTGTCCAGCAGCAGATCACGTTACGGTGAGTGGACATTCAAAATGACCACTCGCCCTGGGACAGAGCAGTCTCTATGAATTCAGATTCAGAAAAACAAGGGTACTGAGGTGTTTGGTTGCAACCTCTAAACACACAAGAAGATGGTAGAGTCAATTTTCAGAGAGAATCATAGAGAACTGTTTAAAATTGTCTTTATCCTATAATGCAATTTCTATAAATACGAAAATATAACAAGTGGTAGATGATTGGGAAAAATACATAAAACTACTTTTTGACCAAAAAATGAATATTTTAGTAAATCAGCAAAACAATGTTATTCTCACCACATAGAATTAAAGAGAAGTCAATTCTGTCAAATACATACACAAGTCCAATAAATGTTCCTGGGCTTTGTCAAAATGAGTTGTAATCATTGCCATTAACTTGCTCTATATCACGCCCCATACAATGGCACTATCTGAGCAGCCTTGAGGGTCCAATATGAAGATACCTTAATTTTAACCAACTCATGAATTAAAACATTGATAAAATCCTGATACAGCAACAACCAACATTACTATCAGCTTCATTGAATCAGAACAAAATAAAAACACATAATTCCCTTTGAGCTTTGACTTGGACAGGCCTCATTTTCTAAAGACACTGTTTTATTTTTTGTTCAGAATCATCTGGCAGCTTTAGGTATTAAAAATATGGCTCGCATATTGTAGACAAAGCCAAAATATTTAGTTCTGGGTTTTGTAATGGAGTTGTTACTGGAAGCACATAAATGTGGTGTTTTTTTGGCAGGGGCTGAATAAATAGAAAACCATGATTATCATTAGGAAGTTGGAAGCCTCTCTTTTTGATACTATAGCAATATGACTCAGTGAACAGATAATGGAGTTTAAATAGTTGGCAAAAACAAAAAAGTCATCTGCAATTACTTTTATTCATGGATAGTGAACATAGGACGTGTACAGAGGAGGGATAGTGAACATAGGACGTGTACAGAGGAGGGATAGTGAATATATGGGACATGTACAGAGGAGGGATAGTGAGGTTATAGGTAAAAGGATGAGGCTGAGGTAACCAGACAGAAGGCCTAGAGGAAGGCAGATGAGTGGACACAATTATAGACGTGCATATTTAAGTCATTTATTTAATATGGGATGTTTTCTCATGTTATCGTCCCATTCTCTAATGGATTAGTAGCAGCTGTAGCAGACGCCTTGAGCATGAAGAGGAACCAAAATGAGCAGGAAGTGTCCTCCACTGGTCACTGTTTAAATATGTCTCACTAATGAACCTAAGACTCATTATTACTGACCACCATCTGTTTGTGTTTGTCCTGTTTCAGAGACGTGCCACTGACACAGCTGCCCTGGGGCACACCACAGTTCAGAGGGAACTCCACAAGACGCAAGTCATAAAACATCTGCTTGGTTTGGAATATGCACTTCCTAAACATACCATTAACCAGTACAACAAAGAAGCCTGTGATTCAACTGACAGGGCATGTGGCAGCCATACCACCACAATCACATTGACACATTTATTCAGCAGCAGCAAGCAAATGTCAGACCAGATAATTCTCTTTTTATACACTGCAAAAAGGAATATCTAGAGGAGTTAAAATTACTATTAAAAAAACATTTGAGTGATTTTGACATTTTCTTTCTCAAAACTCAAAATATGAAAAATACATTAAAACCGGTCAAATACTAGGCCTAATACCATTCTAAATTCCTCAAGTCTTTTAAACCCATGTAGATAGAACTTTTTTTAACAATATAATAACTGTACAGCCTCAAAATGACATGGACATGTTGAGTTCTATTAGATGAATGTTGACGTTCAGTGGCATCAGTATCAAACATGGATAAAAATAGATCTATTTCTATTTCACTGGTTAGGTTTCCATAGATATTTCACTTTTTGCAGATTACATAGTAACTAATGAAGTGGGCATTTGCATTGAATTGCTGAATTGAAGATTATATCATGATTTGAAATTACAATGATCTGATGATCTGGAAAGATGGTGGAATCGGGGTACAGTTAATTCAATTATGCTCTGCTCTTCACCGTCATTTTTACTGCATTGTACTGTAGGTATTTTGATCAACTTTGGATTGGATGTACATTGAATTTTAACTAAAAAATGTATTTAATAAAATCGATATGATATTTTTACCATATTGCCCACCCTTGCTTGTACCTACAGAGACAGCCAATAACACAACAACAGACTTTTGGACACAGAGTCTGAAGCGTCTGGGGAGATGGACAGATACAACAGGCTCAGTTTAGAAACTAATACTGTCCGACTCCAGAGATGTCAACAGCTGAACATCCATTTTACACTGAGCCAAAATTCACAGAACTATTCTGATGAAGGCCTTATTATAGCCCATAGACCTTCTCTATTTGTCTGTCCTTGTTCATATTCTCCACAACAGCCCAGAAATACAGAGAACAAAACTGTAACTGTTTTGGTCACATTTTTACCTCCGACATGTTTTCGGTAGTGTCTGTCCGTGAAATTTTAATAAAAGGGAATTAAATTTTGGGAGCGATCTGTGGAAATGAACTGCCTTGGTGGAGGTCTGCACTCTCCGAGTTATTTCTAGTTCTACTATGGAGCTCCCCCTACAAAATACATGGAGAAGAGAAATGGATTTAGGCTTTCTCATAATGGCACTTACAAGTTTAACTCAGTTTCGAAGCTTTCTGTTTCTTTGAGCTCTCTTCATTCTGTAAAAGCTTGTTGAAATGTTTACATATAACTTGACCTGAGACTTCCAGGGACTTTGGGCTATTACAAAGCAAAATATGTTTCCAGATGCCTTGTTAAACCCGGATGAATGAGAACCATCACCAACATTTATTAAGAGAATGTGGAGGACGCTTCATTCACCCTGCAACTAATTTAGCCATCCCACTGAGCCTGAAGCTGTTTCATTTAGATCAGAAGGTTTTCAAGACCCAGTTTAGACCTGATTTAATCTCGGTTAGTCCTGGTTAAGACCTGGTTAAGACCTGGTTAAGACTTGGTTAAGACCTGGTTAAGTCTCAGGTTTACCCTTTCTAAAGAAGCTTAGATTTCTGATATTAATAAACACATAAGTGACATTTTCCACACATCGATTTGAGTTTCGGGTCATGGCGTTGGGAAATGTGAGCTTATAAAGACGATTGGATTTTGAAATGACATTTAAGAGAAAGTTATAGTTCGATATCTCCAACTTTTAGACTTTGTTTATTTTGTGTCAGAGGCGGAGTATTGCATGTGTGACTGTGATAAGAAGTAAAAATATACACTGAATTGCAAAGGGTCGGTAAGCTACCGCTATATCCACTGTTGTCCCAGGGCAGACTGACAGAGATGTGGCAGTGATACTGAGAAATTACATTCAGTTCAAAGATCATTTTCACACAGAATTCAATTGTAAAATGACATTTATCTCAAAACTGTTCCCTTGGTGCCCAGAGTAGAACTGGCAGCTGAAGTGGGTGGGTCTAGGGATCTCCCTGAAGAAGAGAGTCTGTGTTTTATGTGACCTCAATGTGGAGGAAGATGAGCATCATTTTGTTTTTTACTGTCCTTTGTATTCTGATTTAAGACATATTTTTTTGGAACTGATATTCAAATACAATTATTATTATTTATATTATTTATTATACATATATAAGTTTAATCACAATGGAGACAATGACTGTGAAGTGCCTTGCCCAAGGACACAATAGAGAAGAACCATCAACTCTGAAGTTAGTTGATTTTATACTATACTTATTGAATGTATTTCTTAAAATATACAAATATGCAGTTAGAGATTAAATAGGCCATATTCTATAAATATGTAGCCATAATTCCTTATCCTATGATTCTGTCTCCAAGGAAATGAAAAACACCATGTACAAATATAATTCTATCATAACTGTTCCTTTTATGCAGTTGTATAATTGATAAGTCAACAATAAAAGCATTAGGTTTAATTAAGCCTGTTGTTTGTACAGCACTCACAGGATATAAATAGACCATGGTCATGACTGTCTATGGGAGGTTAGTGCTATTCATTTTTCAACATGTTTAACAAAGCATCTTAAAAAACACAACTGTAGAAAAGCACATGGTTCAAATAGGCCACTTTTAGTCCAGTAGAAGTGAAAAATCTAATTCATTTTTGCCATAGAAAAATCCATATTTTAAGAGTTTAAAATGTCGATGGAGGCTGAGGTATGTGGTGACTATATTTTCAATCTAAAAATGCATCTGAAATGTTTCATGTATTTTGCTGAGTTTTCATAATACTTAAAAATAATTGTTTCTTTTAGCTGAAAATATTCAGTCTTTTAAACTCTTCAAATATAGATTTTTCAAAAAGTCAATGGCAAAAATTAATGGGATTTTAACTTCTGTAACCAGAGGTGGGTAGGCTCTGTTGCACTCTATAACCCCATCTTTTTGGAATGTTCGCAATTTTATATATATATATATATATATTGATGGCATTAATTAAGTCCAGATCACACAACAGCCTCATGTGTGTATCAGTTTAATAAGTCAACACTGCATTATAGGAACAGCTGCATCATCATCATTGTTATCATCATCATTGTCATCATCATCATCAACAACAACTGTTAATGTGAGAGCAGCTGGGACCATACAAGAGATGGATTCAACGCTGTTCTTCTTAGTATGTTTTTTGGGACTGAAATGAGACTAAACCTGGACCAAACCAGATAAAAACAGAATTATGAGGTCATTAGGTTCAATCAGCATTTAAACAGGGCATAAATGGGTCTACACTGGGTCTAAATAAGGACCAAACCTGAACTAAACTAGGTCTAAGCCAACATATACGGGACTTAATGAGGTCTAGATGCTGAAAACACTGGAATATATTTCGATAATAGGAAGCCAGATGAAGGCATTATGAGTAAAGATATTGTGGACTCAAACTCAGTCTAGTTTAGGAGGAGATGCTCTTTCCATTGAACCACAAAGCCTTTATAACTAACAATAGAAAACAAATGACTAAAACTATTCATTTGTTCTTTTGCTGACACCTTGTGGTTGAACTTAGCATCATTGGCTCTATCTCACAATGAAACAGAATACATCAAACAAATCCTGCATATAGAAGGTGAACCCCAGGAAGAATAGTTGCTGTGGTAATAAAAAATAAAAAAATCAACTGATACATATGAAAAAAGATTTCTATCTTGGTATATTGAAAATTGCATCAAAAACTGACCATTACATACGTTTTATATTTGATTCTGATACTTTTAAATTTCCTCAACAAGAGAAACGTGAGTGCTTTCCATATGATTCCTGCAGAAATATCCACAATGACAATAACAACGGCGCTCAAAGTCAGTACTGTACACCATCACATGTGCCATCAGACCATCACAGATAAGCAAGTAAACAGTTAATAATACAATCAATCAAGCAGCTCCAAAAATAAAAACCCTCTCTCAGCCATGCAAAGAAATCGACATTGTGACTTTCTATGTTACATTCAGCTCAAAGGATGTATTTTACCTTTGAAAGAGCTCCAGTCAGTTCCTCCGCTGGTGTTAGTACTGACTATAGCTCTGCATGTCTCACAGTCTCCACTGCACCGCCCTCTCCCAGAGTCAGACCAGCCCCCGTCCCTTACACATACACAGCCCAACCTGTCCTGGGTTAGTCCACGTGGTCTATAACAGTGTTTTCCAACCAGGGGTATATGAGGATATAAGACTTTTAGCATATGTGTGAAGGGGTATGATATGATTTAAAGGCCCAGGGGATACACACAAGACAAAAAAGGTTGAGAACCACGTGGCTACAGTATCTATCCTCCCCATGCCCATACCCAAGTCTGCTCATGTCAGGGGCACAGGGTAAAAAGCATGGAGACTATCATACAAGGGGTGGGTGATATGGTAAACATATAATATCACACATTTATTAACTTGTACTACCTTTGTGTCATGACCTTCCCAGAAAATGCCATCCAAATCATTCTTAAAAAAGATCCTGGATCCAGACGGTGCGATAATGAAACCCTTTGCTAATACTGCTCCGTACAATCTCAGAATTTAAATGTGGTTTAAAGGGTTGATGGAGAAGTAAATCGTGTGCAGTTGATTGCTCTGTGACCTACTGATCCATCAGACAGACTGTAATTCTCCTCACACCTGACTGAATCTGGGTCAGTGTGGAGTGTTTTGACCCTAGGAAACATTTGTGCACTGGCTTCAACATCCTTTACGTAAAAAACTGTCACTACGGCAACATAAACAAATCTATATATAGGCTACTAGTCACATGGAGAAGGGAATATTTGACTTTCAGGTGAAATTTGTGAAAAATGTTTGGGCCAGAGTGGTATAGACCCTTTAAAAATCTGGAAACAGAAAGTTCTAAATTTCAGAATGGAAGCAACTGGAGGCAAGACCATAATACATTTTCAATGGAGAAATTAGTATCAGCCACAAAATATCACAAATGAAGATGGTTTTGGCAAAGCCCATCCACTCTCTACATGTAGGGGATGTCAGAGCCTGGTTAGGAAACATTAGTGAATGTACTTCACATTGCATGTTTATTTAATGTACACATTAGTAACAGATAGACTTTTAGCTGGTGGAAATATTCCTGATTTTTAGGTTTTACTGGACAAGTCCTTACAGAAATGTTGATGACCACAATAGTTTTTCTTTCCATGTTCAGAATTATTCTATCTCTCACCACAAACACTACTTCTGAATGTCCCTGGAAGTCTCAGGTCAAGTCACAGGTCTTGCCAAAAATACCAATGGCTTTTAAACAGACTTTTACAGAGAGAGCTCCAAGAAAGAAACAGAAACATAACTGATCAGACCTGGTGTTTTTGTGTTGAATAGTAGCTTTATGATCGTCTAGAGTTGATATGTAAAGTCTATATTCTTTGTGTTTTTCTGTGGACAGTGTTAATCTCTAAAACTGTAGGGGGCGCTCTGTGAAGGAGAAGTGGGGTCAAAACAGTGAAAAGTTGCATAGTGTCCCTTTAACTAGTTAGGACTAATTTAGATTTAAGTACTTAATAACTTAATGAAACTTGTCATGTTTTTATGTATTTTTTTTACTGAATCAAAATGGAATCACCAGTGGAATCAGAAAACAGCTCTTGAAATAGGAAGAAAGTACTGGCAAATAACTTAAATGAGTCAGAATGACACTGAAACAGTCACATAATCGAGGCCTAACTACTTCAATTAAGCGAAGTTCTATTTGCTTTGGGGTGTTTTGTTTGGTGGTCATCAGCGGGACAGTTGTTGTGGTATGACCTCTACTTTTCCATCAGTCTTCCCCAGGACAGTGTGGCTATACACAGGTAGCATACCACTACCAGCGTTTGAATGTGAAGTATAATGTGCTCAAGTGTTTTGGTTGCCTTGACAACAACTATTATAATATTTTCGTTGACGTCGTCCCACTCTGTACTATGGGAACAGTGTCCATAGCGTGACCTGTCATTCGAAGCTTCAATCCACTGTTATCGTTATGTTTATTTCTGAATCCTCAAACCGCAGCTGTCCTGAACTTATTTAGCCTCTTCCACTGATCAGTGCGGGCCAAGCCTTTACAGCACTCAGTCATTTACTATATTTACCCTCTGTAGACTGGTCCTATCAACAGTGATCATGGTGGGTCCTGGATAGTCCCAGGATAGTCCAGGTCTGAGGCAACCGAAGTCCTGGGATGGGTTTGGACAGTGCCTCCATGACCGAAGGATATGATAAAAAATAATATGTTTTGAGGACATGAACAGCTGGTAGTGTGTGGTTCTAAAAATACACAGAGGAGATTGGTTGGGATGGTGCCAGGGTCTAAGCTTCATTTTAAAGACTCATTTTAAAGAGGAAGCGGAGAGGAAATTAATCGTCAACTAATTTAGTAATCAAATAATCGTTAACTAGAATATACAGACTCTAAAACTTGCTATTTGCTGAGAAAAAAAAAACTGTAATTAGACCCAAACTGTACAAATAATATAGGTCTATACACTTTTTCTGTAAATATAAAGTTTAAAAGATTTACCTGGTTCAAAGTATATATATATAAAAAAATAAAAAATAATTTAAAAAAAGGATAAATAATTAAATAATAAAAAATCGCTATCTGATCATTAATAAAAAAAATAGTCAACAGATTAATCAGTTTGCAAAAAATACCATACATTTTTTTTTTATTTGGAGAAGTTATCATTGAAAACTAACATTAGGTTAACTGGTAACTGTAAACATATCAACTACATCCAAGTAATGTCAAAGCTATGGTTAGAAAACATTAGCGGCATCTAGACGATTCCTTTAGCATAGCATACACTATTAGCATTCTTGATTTTTAGATTTTACTGGTACTGTAAAACCACAATAGTTTATCAGATAAGATTCAGAAGCCTTCACTCACCATAAATCCAAATTTAAGTTTAGAAAATGTCAAAGGTAATAACTCATATTGCATGTTCTCTTATTAACATTAATATAAAAATAAGGCTTCTTTTGTGCTAATATTTATCCAACTCTTTCAACATTTCAACTCAACCTATGGGGGGAGCTTGGAGTATGCCATGTTTTTACCCCCTCCCCACACAAGCCACAGTAGCTCTGAGCGACCTGTGTAGTAACTGGGGGGAGGGAGGTCTTCATCTAGGTCAGTGCACATGGATTACTGCACTTATAGGTCCCACTTCACGTTAGCGCTTCTGATGCTAATGCTAACCCGGGCACCTCAGACTCACACAGACCACGATCATGAGGGTTTGTGGGTTAGGCTTACCTTGGCTTCACATGATATGTGCACAGACAGCTTACAGTCTGGGAAGGAGAAATGCAAAGGGTTAGCATTGTGTTGTGGGAGAAGCAGGTAAATATGGAGCACAGGTGAAATGTCAGAATGAGCAGAGATGGAGGTAAATGTTAGATTCATTCTGACCTGAACAGATGGCCCCGGGGTTGGAGATGCTGTGATTACAAACATCACAAACTCGTCGTCTCTTGTAGCTTTTCTCAATGAAGGAGTGTTTACCAGAAGAGATCAACTGTGGACAAACAAAGATGAATATAATCAGACAATTATTAGGTTATATATAATTAGAATTGTATATTTCATATACATAAATCTTTGACAATATTTACTTATTTTTGAAAGTTTTTAAGTGTCACTCACAGAAGGCCAAAGCGGCTCAGCATTGATACCTTTTTTCAGTCAGCTGTCATTAAGTCAATAAATTTAATTGCAATGCAATTCACACTTTTTTATGGTCAACCTGTAGAGCTACATTATGTAATAATCTGCCAAAATGTAATAACACTTTCATTTCATTGTGTAATAAAACCACATTTTGTAATAACTGACCCAACACAACATGCAATGAAGTTGTTACATTTTGACAGTTATTCTGAAAGTTGTTACAAAACGCAAAGGTTCATCAACCACATTTTGTAATAACTTTCTCAAAATGAACAATTTATTACAAAATGTGTCAAACTTTATTATATTGCATTGGATCAGATTATCAGAAAATGTGGCAAATGAGATTATTACAAAATGCATCTTTATTACATAATGAGGTGAACATTTTATTACATTTTGGCAGATTATTACATAATGCAGAATTATTACATAACGTGGCTCTACTCACCTATATTAACAGGTATCTGCCATAGCCTAGCAGTGGGCATAATTCAATCTTTCATGATGATATTTTGTGTTTAACTAAAGAAAGGACAGCTTGGTTATTATTTTGATCATGGTCTGTATGGGCTGAGTGCTCTGCTGCTGTCATAGTAGCTCTAAACCTTGAACAGTAATACACTTCACTCCAGTGTCCTGCAGAGTTAAAAGCTTCATGTTTCTTCATGTGTCTCTCCAGTCTGTCTTTATGTGAACACCTCTTCGACTGAAGCTTGTCCTGAATCTGTCTGTGTGTGGCAGCTCTCATGAAGACACTACTCTCTACTGTTGTCAATGTTTAAAATGCATGACATATTTGCGCATATCTGACTACTTAGTAAATCAACTTGACATACAAATAGAACATTATATTTTTTTATATAAAAAGCTAAAAAATGAATAAAACTCATCAAAACACTTGCTATTATAAAGATTAGGTATACAAATATAGGAATATGTAAATGACAAGATTTTGCCAAAAATATCAGATAGAACCGTATAATTGAAAGGGGACGGGGTTTACTAGACCAGTGAGTGAACATTTATCACCATAGACCACTTCATAAAATAGGCTTCAGTCTAAAAAAAAGTATTTTATTTTATTGAAAAAGCGAGCAATGTAAAAGTCACAGTTCTCTGTGTTACATATAGCTAAAACACTCCTGTATCTTTTCCCTGAGGGCATGGGTGAGTATTGTCTTTAATGATTGTTTTGGCTCTTTTGAGACATCTGGAGGTTGCAGTTTCTTCCAGAGTTTGCAGGGGATAGGCAATATTTTTTTCTGCTGATTTGATGATAAAAAAGCATGATACCAGAGCCTATCTAAGGACTCCTGTGTACCACTAAAGACCCCAACTGGTACCCCTACATCAGTTTGAGACCCACTGCATCAATTAAATTAATTAATTAAAATTAATAATTGATCTTTTATAACATGTAAGTATCCTGATTAATTGACTAATTAACGAGACCCCCACACATTTTTTAACTTCAGACTTTAATTATTATCTTACCATTTTTTTAAAAACTATATCTCAAAGTACAAAAACAGAAGAGGCAACATGAAAATGGAAAATAAAAATGTAGTCTGATGTTTTGGTCAGACCGCCCTCACTTGGCAGGACTATTTATACGTTTTTATACTGGTCCAGTGAGTGACCATTGTTCCAAAAGCAGCAGCTCTCTGGCCTCATAAAGAAACATCTGTGAATCTACCACAACACATCATGACACTGACTATTTTTTAATATGGACTTTCTCAACATTTGCCCCAAGACTTTTATTGGTCATACTGTGCCATCTCCATGTGTCCCTTAAACAAAAAACATAATAGAATAATAGACTATTGTGTATTACAGAGTTTTCAGATATTTTCTTGCCGACTGTCAGTATAACTTTCGACTATAGACAGACAGAAAAAATAAAATAATAAACAATACCTGGATGTACGACAGCGTATTATACAGAGTGTAGAAATTTCAGCTGTATCACGTTTTAACAAGATACCATCACGTTTTAATGAGATACTATATTGTAAAAACATGTATCTTCTTAAAACGTGATAGTATTTTGTTCAAACGTGATAGTATTTTGTTATAACGTGATAGTATCGTGTTAAAATGTGATAGTATTTTGTTATAACGTGATAGTATCTTGTTAAAATGTGATAGAATCTTGTTAAAATGTAGTAGTAGCTTGTACAAATGTGATAGTATCTTGTTAAAATGTAATTTTAACTTGTACAAACTTGATAGTATCTTGTTAAACTGTGATAGTATCTTGGTAAAACGTGATAGAATCTTGTTAAATGTAATAGTATCTTGAACAAACGTGAAAGTATTTTGTTAAAATGCGATAGTATCTTGTTAAAACTTGATAGTATTTTGTTACAATGTGATAGAATCTTGTCAAAATGTAATAGTATCTTGAACAAATGTGATAGTATTTAGTTAAAATGTAATAGTATCTTGTTATAACGTGATAGTATCTTGTTAAAATGTGATAGTATCTTGTTAAAACGTGATCAAATTTTGTTAAAATGTGATAGTATCTTGTACAAACGTAGTGGTATCTTGTTAAAACGTCACAGTAAGATGATTGTAAGATGGTGTTACAGATTCTGTTACTTTTTTGTACAGTTTGTCTTTTTCATTGCTGCAAGGTACCATAATTAATATATAATTATAATATAATTGGCCATATGTCTATATAATTGCACATACCAGCAGCTGAACCAACATAAACAAAGAGTAGTGATGGCCATTTAGATACTGGCAAACCAATGAAGACTTAACTATCCACAGACACTATCATATCCTCAACTATGTTCAATATGCACATAATTACTTTTTTATTCATTAATTTGCCAATGTTTGTGTGGGGCTCTTAAATGAAATTATCCATATTTCAGAACAGTCACTCTCTCCCTGCGGCTGAGCCAGTGATGGAACAGCCTGAGTCATAAATGGATTTTTTAAAAACCAATAGTCATTCGTCCCAAGGTTAAAAATAGCATAAAATTTGGAGAAAGTTAGTCCCATTTAGAAGCATATCCAGCTATGAAAAACAAGCCGTGAACTGTAACAGGTTTAGGCCATGTACTGTTGATCATTATGAGACTGAAATAAATAGTATTCTCTTACCAAATGAATTCAGAAAGTTCATGTTTTATATTCATTACTACTTCTTTACCTAACTAATAAAGTGGCCCTGGTGTTGTTTTCTGTAGATCTTTGTAGGGGTGTGCAATCTGGCAGTAAAATATTGTATGGTGATATGAAGTTATGATGATCTGCTAATCTGGAAAGAGGAATTGTGATTCATTTATGTGATTCATTTATGCTCTGCTCTTCTCTGTCATTTTTAGTGTTTGTATTAATTAAAAAAGAAAAAATAATATTAAGTGGGGCGTTTAAGTGTGGTGTTGGTGATGAGGTGTGTGAGTGTGGTGTTGGTGATGGGGTGTGTGAGTGTGGTGTTGGTGATGGTGATCCACGTCCGAAGAGTTTCCACTTTTGCACACAGGTACATATCATGAAGACGCTGAACTGGATTGAGTTTGGTACATCTATGATTAATGACAATTAAATATTTACTAATATTAATACTAATAATAACTAATTAATGCCCTGATGCACTTTAATTGAGCCAATCATAATCCTGCTGAACATAAACAAAAATGCATGCATTTTGGCACAGTGATCCAGGCTTGAGTATATTTAATGTACATAGACAAATACAGAGACCAAATAAATCCCAGTAGATCAGTTTCTGAAATACTCCAGCACACTACTCTCCATTCCTGAACTTCAGCAGCTGCTCTATGTGACTGCTGTTATAGGCAGGTGTACCTAATAAAATGGCCTGTGGTTTAGTGAGAGGGGCCTATGTGTATTCAAATTTAGGTGTGGACACAAACAAACAAACCCCACCCACACACCTCTCTCAAAATTTCCACATTTTTCCAGACGAACAGAGGGGTCATTGAAGTGGACTATGAGGCATTTAAGTGCAGTCGGAAACACAAAACTTTGAATGATGTGAGGGGATGTGGGCTGCATTTTACAATTATGCAAAAAGTAATGGTAGCTTTTTAGGAACATTTGTGAATTAAATAAAGATGCAGTATTCTAATTTATTAAATGTGGGAAGCACTATTAACATACTCTGTTGGCGACTACCTCATACTACACAGTATCATCCTTACCTTTTCATTTCAATGTGTAAATAAATAATACTTGAACTTCTCTATTTTTGTGGGAAATTGTAAATACTAATATTACATATGAGCTGGTTTTATTTTACTGGTGAGGTTGGATGACAGCCAGAAGGTTCAATATGTTTTACTTACTTCAAGCATGAATACAATGTTGTTGCCCATAAAGATGGGATATATATATCATACAATTTGAATTATATATATATGCATGTGTGTGTATATATATATATATGCGTGTGTATGTATATATATATATATATCTTTGTATTAAAATTGTATTGATCGATCATGAGACCAAACATATCACAGTGAACATGAGCCCAAACATATCACAGTGAACATGAGACCAAACATATCACAGTGAACATGAGACCAAACATGTCACAGTGAACATGAGACCAAACACATCACAGTGAACATGAGACCAAACACATCACAGTGAACATGAGACCAAACATATCACAGTGAAC
>JAVQKC010015454.1:0-13915 GCA_036025475.1 Philypnodon macrostomus
ATATATATATATACATATATATATATATATATATATGCATATACATATACATATACATATACATATACATACATACAATTGCTTTCCATTTTATTTAACTAGGCTATATGCTACAAAACAAAGCTCTTTAAGCCACTACACCGTTCACTTTATTTTCTTCCATTACGCTCCTAATACTCAATTGCATCTGGGGACATATGCAAACACGCAGGATTTCTCTTCAAATATCGTCCCAGTTGCAGAAGCCCCTGTCCGACTTGAATTACGACTAGGGACCTCATGCTGCTTACATAGCAGAAGCAGCCGGCGCTCCCCGAGATCATTAGCAGGGATCATTACTTTGTCCTTCCCCCCGGCTCAGGCAGATGAAGTGTGATGTATGGGGATGTCTCTTCAGAGGGCCCCACAACTGATGGAGACATTACCATCAAGCACTAAAGAAACTTAACACACAGGCATCTAAACACTTTACTGGCATCAGCTTCAGTCCATTGAATCACCAGTCACTCTTATATAGTGCATAGTTCATTTATAAGGAGGTAGCCAGTGTGCTCGGGGTGTTTCAAGCATTTATTTAATATGAAATTTGTCCCATTGCCCCTTTATGATTCCTGCAAATAAGGAAACTAATCTATCCATTTAGCAAAGACCGGATACTTTATGGAAAAGAGAAAACAGATGAAGATGATGGTCATAGAAAGTACACAATACAATACAATATAATGCTCTCTAAGCTAATAATATATAAAGAATAAGTCAGTCAGCATGTGCAGGGATTTTAGTCTGGCTTTTCAGGCTCATATATCATTTTTTCCTGAGAACAGACAGACAGACAGTTTATGTCCTGCTTGAGTGTTTGATGATTTTTCTGTTGAGACATCTGGAGTTTCTTCTGCAGGGTCTTCTTGTTAGCAGCTGAGCACCCAGCATGCTAGACATTGATGCCCTTATCTGAGGCGGGTTTTGACGGTAACCATATTCTTTTAATAAAAGCTCCTCTTAAATAGTTCTCTCGTCAAATGTATTGGTGAAGGCCATTATTTGTTCTTAAGAATGTGTTTATTCTACTTATACCGTCCACTACTCATAGAATAGGGATATATTACATTTCCAGACACATGAGCAATTGTAGCATTAATGCATCTTTACGTTGTGATCTATCTATTGCATCACATTTTAAGACCAGCGCTTTATCCTTTGTTTATACATTTGAGGTAAACTTTGGGTGGGCAGATGAGGTTCAATTCAATTTTATTTGTATAGCCCTATATCACAACAAAATTGGCTCAGAGGGCTTCAGATAGAGATGGATGGTCTTCAAAAAGCAACTTAATAGCTAACTCAAACACCTAAACACTATACTGGCTTCAGATTCAGTCCATCACCTCACGTCTTTACACATCAAAGACATAATAAAGACAAACAGAACACGCAAAAGCTTTTCTAATGCACCCGCCTTCTTATTTATCCATCAGAGATATTGCTCTTTTTGAGTTTAAAAATCTGGCATTCCAATCATACAAGTCATAATTGGCTATATATCACACATTTGAGTGTTTCCATAGAGCCAGAAAGTAAAATACTAAAGATTGATTGGGGTTCTGGTTCCTTAATCGGCAAACTCAATGTGGATATCACGCTGATAAAGAGAGAGTGTTGCTGAGTGTTTTGCCAGAGGACTTTTAAAGATGTCCAGAGTCGAGCTTAATACCACTTCGCTTGGTAAATTATTCTATTCAGGTATGAGGTAAAGAAATCTTATACTGGTTGTAGGTTGAGTACTATTTATGAGAGCTCGCTCCAGCTTGTGACCAGCTTCAGTCCTGCTTCTGCTCTTCCTTACCCTTCCTGTGTCTTCTGCTCTTCCTGACCCTTCTTGTGTCTTCTGCTCTTCCTGACCCTTCCTGTGTCTTCTGCTCTTCCTGACCCTTCCTGTGTCTTCTGCTCTTCCTGATCCTTCCTGTGTCTTCTGCTCTTCTTGACCCTTCCTGTGTCTTCTGATCTGTGCTGCATTTGCCTGCTCTGTCCTGATGTCTGTGATGTATAAACCTTAATAAATACCGACCTTGGTGCTTCAACTATTTCTCATGGGGTCATTCTTAGAGATACTACTACTTACTTTCACTGGTTCACATTAGATGTTATAGTACAATTCTTAGATGGATGGTTAGATCTGGTTCTGCAGTCAGCAGGAGTGAGATGGGTGGGTGGCACCTCAACTAACTGGTTGGGGAGCTTATACATCAGGATGAGCCTTAGACTTAGATTTAGACTATCCAAAGTTTGTCATTATAGATATAACAAAAATATGTAAGTCAGATGGACAGTTAGTGCTGAGCCTGACTTAGCGCGTCACCACTATGGGTAAACCTGACCAGCTAGTTTTGAAGAAATCTAGCCGGACACCATGCAGCCCATATATTGTATTGAACACTTTCAAATGATCTACAGTAAAATAATCAAACTCAACAAAGGTCCCAACACTGGCAACCGGCACAGGTCATCTGCCAAGGTCAGGGGGGATGTCCATGTAAAACTGATGGTGGTAATCTTTACTGGGACATATCCACAACAGAAAAACTTGAGACAAAAAGTAAAATACTGTAAGTTGGAATGTAAAGTTATGCTGAAAATACAATGAAATCATTTAATGGAAGAAAGAATTGAAAGCTCAGTGCATCATACTGCCGCCAGCCATAGGCCTCAGGCAGTTGAGCTTGAGTTGGTAACCAATAATTAATTTATTCACTATTTTCCAGTTATTCACATTAGGAATTGTGGGTGACTGGCGCTTATCCCATAAGCCAAGGGTCTATGGGTATGGGTACATCCTGTACAATTAGTCACAGGGCTGACCCAATGGCATACCCTGACTCTTAAATTCATTTAAGTCTTCCTAACATGGAACAAGGAAAAATGGCAGTTTTTTGAGAGAACCCACAGTAAAACGGGGAGGATATGCAAATGCTACCCCTAACCCATAACCCTGACCTGAAGAATGGTCTTTGCAGGGACACACTACATTTAGTCATTCACCTGCATTTCCCGCCCTGATCTCAAACACACCAATTCTTTAAAAGGTTTTCGATTCACTTGACTGGCACCGCGTATTAACTCGAAACCTAACAATTAGAGTGTGCTTTAGCAGCTGTGAGTGAGTGTGATAATGACAGTGAGCGCAGGTGTGGAATAATCCTTCCTATTTTTGTTACAAACCGTCTGTCAGCGAACAGGGGACGACGCCTCCAATCAGGGGCTCCCATCGTCAAGATCCACCCGCCTTCGCGTTGCCTACCTCCGTTTGTTTTAGACAAAGCCTTGTAATTAAAATCTAATCAAAGACGCCGCTCCAGACCCAGGAAAAACATGAATAATTAAATGCATTTCCCAGTGAATCCTAATGAAATGTTAATATATGAAAGCTGTAGGCATCATTTTGACCACGATGCAAATGAAATGGATTTCGAGAGATTCCCTCAAGTCATTCCCTTTACTGCTAATGTTTCTGCTCCTTATAAGTCAATTTCTATATCCACCCAGTGCAGGCATTTTTTGTAGGATCCTGATGGATGGAGTATAATTGAGACAAAAGCCAATTGTACTATGCATTTGACCCATCCTTCAATGTCAAGTGCAATGCGAGACCACATTGCAGTGCCCGGGAACCCATCTCCAGATTTGAAGGCAGACCATTTATTGCAATACACCTGGAAAATAGAGCCTCCTGTAGTTAGTCAGGTCTAGGTTCAGCAACATTATGTGCCCAAAGAATGAGGTCAGCTGACTACCTGAATATACAGAGGTTATGGATTTTTTTGTCTTCCACGGCGCAGGCATTTTCCAAGATGACAATGCCAGGATTCATCACACTCAAATTGTGAATGAGAGCTTCAGGGAGCATGAGATGTCATTTTCACACATGGATTGGCCACCACAGAGTCCAGACCTTAACCCCATAGAGGATCTTTGGGATGTGCTGGAGAAGGCTCAGCGCAGTGGTCCGATTCTCCCATCATCAATACAAGATCTTGGTGAAAAATTGGACGCAATAACTCTTGTGACATTGCTGAAGCTTAACGAAACTATGAGTGTCTGACATTTTTGGCCAGACACTGTATTTAGTTTTTTCCCCCAGTGATTTTGTGTGCACATTTTTCTAGTGGCTCAATATGGTTTATAAGTATAAGGCTGAATCTATCATTGGGGTGGATTTATCTTTCCATGTCCTTGTCATGGCTGTATTAATCAAATTTGCTTTGATATATTGTACATAATATGTGAATCATACATAGATCAATGTGTTTTAAATGAAAAAAATTGTGAGTCTCCCAAGAAATGTTTGCCAACCGTGTTACCCCTGAGAAAAAAAAGTAAAAATAAAGTCCCAATCTTTGTGGAGTGAGAACATTGTGGCAAGGTTTTAATTCTCTTCTTCTAATTCCTCTTCATGTTTACAGTGTACCCACCATAGAGGGAAAATGAAACTGCAACTGTGTTACTAACATTATTTAGTAAACTTTCTTTATATGTTAGATTTATCAAAAAGAATAGAAACAGAGTATCAGCACAAATGAGAAAATGTCATGTGCAGAGTAGTCTGATGAAAACACATGATCATAATTCTTAAAATGTCCCCAAATGTCAACCGTGTTACCTCACAAATAGAAACAAATATTTACTATAACTATTATTCATTTCTACCAGGTTGTGGAGGCAGCAGTCTAAGCAGGGAACTCCCTCCCTTTACCACTGCCCGATCCACATTGCACCAGCCCTTTATGGTACCTCCCGCGGGTGGTGGGTCCACGGGAGTGCCCGACAGCGTGTGCTGATTCGAACCACCGACCCTCCGGTTGAAGGGCGAGCATCCACCCACCGCACCACCGCCACGGCACTAATTGAAAGTGGCCACCCCTAATTATATAGAATGAGCCATGAGTCCGAAGTTTCTGCTCTTTAGATGAATATGCCTTTATCCAGCCAGTGCAGTCGAGTTTTTAAATGTTCATACTCTTGCAGTTGAGATTTTTTTGGCCAGTTGCAGGCTATGCTGGTGTTCATTCTCCCAGGCGGCTTTCTTAATCTGTTGACTTGCTGGATGGCGTCTCTAAAAATGGAGGAGTTAGCGCTCGGAGGTTATGTAAGCGTCCCAGGGTGAGGGCCACAGCGGGCTGTGTGGATGGCAGACCGTGTGAACGCTGCTAAATCGGCACCAGCTTAAGACTGCCCCAGTGAGCTGCGAGGAGCGGACGTCAAGTGGCACAAGTGTTGAAGGAGATGCACCAGACTGTGATAAGGAAGTGTATGTTAAACAAGTGAAAGTGCTTCTTTTACTGAGGACAAATGCAGCTGACGACTCCTCCTTTTCATCCACTGCTCCAATATGATCGTATTGCTGGGTTGTATGTGACACCGCAACATTCTATAGCCCTATACATTTTAATGGGAGATGACTGTTGTTAATCTCTAGATGCTGTGTGTGGTTGGAGAGATACGGGGGAAACTTAAACCTTTAACACCAGAGTCACAAAAAGTGAGAAATTGCTTGAGCATAAATGGAACACTTTTTTACATTGTTTATTACGTCTCAGATTTTCCTTCAATATATATAAATAGAATTTTTGTAAAAAATGCATTCTCCAACTAGATTTTTGGATATACGGTTTACTCCCCTACCTGCTGAATGCACAATTCTTCATCCATCCATCCATCTTCTTCAGGTTGCGGAGGCAGCAGTCTAAGCAGAGATGCACAGACTTCCCACTCCCTAGACACTTCCTCCAGCTCTTCCAAGGCGTTTCCAGGCCAGCCAAGAGATATAATCACTCCAGCGTGTCCCCGGGGTCTCCTCCCGGAGGGACATGCCCAGAACAATTCCCGAGAGAGGCATCCAGGGGGCATCTGGAAAAGATGCCACCTCAGCAAGCTCCTCTCTGAAGGAGCAGCGGCTCTATTCTGAGCTCCTCCTGAGTGACCGAGCTTCTAACCCTATCTCTGAGGGAGCGGCCAGCCACCCTGTGGAGGAAACTCATTTCGGCTGCTTTATCTTGTCCTTTCGTTCATTACCCAAAGCTCATGACCATAGATGAGGGTAGGAACGTAGATCAACCGGTGAATCCAGAGCTTCGCCTTTTGGCTCATCTCCTTCTTCACCACAATGGTCCTGTACACCGACCACATCACTGCAGAGGCTGCACTGATCCGCCTGTCAATCTCTTGTTCCTTAATTCCCTCACTCATGAAAAAAAGACGCAGAGAAACTTGAACTCTTGAACCACTTGAGGCAGGACTTCTCCACCAATTCTCACAAGACATAAATGTAAGTGAGTTTGAAAGCAGTTTTGAATAATTGTAGTGGTTCCTTTTCCAGATAATAATGATCCATGCAAATCAGACCCAGTATAAAATATGCATGGACCTGTCACACCCACACACCTGTATGACTCTGCCTCATTATGTCTTAATAATGATATGTGAGGTCAGGCCATGAGCTCTGTCTGCATCAAGTACATTCTTTATGATATAAGACCCCTATGAACCGTGAGCACCGGTGTCCACTACTATATATGCTGAAATCAGTTTTACTACTATGTGTGTATTATGCATAATGGAGCTCTACTATGCCTGTTTAACTTTTCTCCGTAAATTCAGTTGCACGTCATTCATTCATTTTCCACATTCTAACTAGCCAATATTTGCACCAAGCCCATTTTAGACTGAAATTCTTCATAACCAGTTATCCTGACACATTTCTTTTTAGAGATGTAGATTTAGAGTGGTGATCTGAGCATTTTCAAGACATTTTCACCCACAGAACTGCCACTCACTAGATAATGTACCATTTCTGTAAAGCCTAAACTGTGACATGCCAGTTAAGCTTCAATTTTAGAAATACTATAATGTACTCCTGGCACCAACATCAACACATCTTTTTTACATATGGGCATGGCTAAATTCATTGGCTGGATGTGCTAAGTGCTATCTGATTAGCTATTTGAGTTCATGAGCAATTATATGAGCAATAGATCAATTTAATAAAGTGCCAGTACGTATAAAATCTAATCAATAGGTCTATCTAATAAAGTGGCCAGAAAGTAAAGAATACAATCTGCTTGAATATCCTTTGAAACCATTGCTCTGTTTCTAACAGGTAACTGTGTGTGTAACAGCGTTCCACTTTGACAAACTGACTTGAAGCACAAGAGTGCCTCCTTGTGCACAGAGTGAGGAACTGCATGTTGAAGCAAAAAACAAATCTGGACTAACCGTTTTTGTAATGCTGGAATACACATTTTAGGAGGTCATTCATTTTTCATTATATTTCAATTATCGAAAGAGCTTTTGGATGTACTCACAGCACTCTTAGATACTGTATGAAGAAAAAGGGCTCTGTGTGACTGTGCAGTGCAACTCATTCTAACTGTAACTGTAAATGTATTAGTTTTATTGGATGAATTAAATTGAGTAAATTAAACCAACTCTTGTATATCATACGGGTGAATTTGTTCACTTAAGAGTACATGGCCTGACATTACATCTCATTACTAAACACATACAGTAGTTACTCGTGTGTTTGTATCAGAAAATACATTTTAGTTCAAGCCTTTGTGGTTTGAGCGTCAGATAAATCCAGGGGTGTAGACAAAATTATCATCTTTGTGAACTATAAAAACAATATAAACAAAAAATCTAAACAAAAAAAATGAAAGATAATCAGATGATATGTTTTGATTTCTACTGATATCATAAACAAACGTGGCTACAAAAGATCCTATAAACGATGGCCAGAGGTGGGTAGTTACATGTACTTGAATAATTTTTTAATACATTGTACAGAGAAGTTTTACTGCACAATACTTTTTACTTTTACTTGAATTTGATTTGGAAGTAACTGTATTCTTACTTGAGTAAAATGTTGGAAATCTAGAAAGAGTAAGAGTACTTTATCCCCATCTGTATGTTCTGTAAGAATAGCTTTATGTGAAAAATAGCATTGTCTTTCAAATGTTTTTCAAATTAGACTTGCAGCCCTCTTTGCCCCATCACTACCTCAGCAACAGAACCATCCCGCACCCCTTGGTCCAAGCACCACCTCAGCAGTGAGAACCACCTCACTCTCCGCCCTCAGCACCTCAACTACCCCAGTCTTTGTCCAATTACCACCTGAGCAACAGCCACACCCCTAAGTCCAATCATTATCTCAGCTGCAAGAACCATCTCACTTTCCACAATCACCACATCAGCGGCTGTTTAATCTCACTGTCCTCATAACCATCTCAGCAGCAGAACCATTTCACTTTCCTCCATAACCAGCTTTGCACAGAGACATCGCACTCTCCCCTATTACCGCCTCAGCAGCAAGAACCATCCCCCTGTCCACATCACCATCTGAGCAGCAGAACCATTTCACTCTCAACCATCAGCACCTCAGCAGCAGAGCCATCTCATTCTCCACATCACCACCTGAGCTGCATGAATCTTCTTACTCTCTTAAATCACGACGTCAATACCAAGAACATCTGACTATCCCCATCACAATCTTAGCAGCAGAACATCTCACTCTTCCCCATCACCACCTCAGTAGAAATACCTTCTCTCTCCTCATCACCATCTCAGCAGCAAGAACCATCTTACTCTCTTTCATAACCAAGAACCAGAACTCAGCAGCAGTTACTCTCCTGTAATAACCTTCTCAACTGCAGTTCAATCTCCCTGTTTTCATCACCACCTCAGCAGCAGAACCATCTCACTCTCCCCCATCACCTGCTCCACATGCACTCTGCCGCATAGAGACGGCTGTGCACCAGTAGAAGCTTTTTGGACACCACCAAAGCCTTGGAGACCACTCTAACGGCTGCCAGGACCACCGAGTGGCAGAAGCGCTGGTGCAGCCTCGCTACCGGACACGACCAACCCTGGGCAGTCTGGAAAACCCTTAACCACATGCGGGTTGGAGAAGGGCGGTGTAAGCAGTCAATGAAGAGATGGAGGCTAGCGGCGTCCGATACATGTATATGTGGAGTGCGCCAGACTATGGAGCACTTAATGGAATGCAGTCTGGCCCCACGGTGTACTGGAGGTGACCTGGCCGGTCCAAGCACAGACGCGCTCGCCTGCACTAACTACTGGAAGGATGTGGTATAGAAGAAGAAGGACACAATGAAGAAGACTTCCTCAATCACAAGAACCATTTCATTCTCTTCCACCAACCAAAACCGATTTAATCCTTGGAATATGTATAGTATATATGATTAAAATTGTTTTTTTAAGATAATGTCCCCATTTTGCATAGATATAGATATATTAAATAGTTGCTACGTTTAGTCATTCACAACCACCAGTAAGAATGTATAGAAAAAATTGTATTATCATGGATATCCTTTATTGAAGTCATAAAAGTACCAAGTTGAAACTTCAGTCATCAACCTTTTCCATAGAAACAATTAGAAACCTGTTTCTAAAGTTGCAGTTGCAAGTCTTGCTGTTTTGCCAGTGGTAAAGTCATTCAAAACAAAAGTGCACAGTGTTTATCATTAAGACTTCACACTTTTCACACATATAATTTGTCCCACCGCGCACTTTTTCAGCATATGTCCCATTAATGGAAGCTAATGACTGCTCTGTATGTTGGTACTTTCACACCTGCAGCAGCAGGGGCTCACAGTCATCATGGTAACCAAATCTGTGAACACTAACAATGCACCTGATGCAACGGCTCCAGAAACAGAGAGAAAACATGTTGTTGACTTCCTTTATGATGTAACCAATTAACATGATGCAAACACAAGGTCACTCACTACTTCCCATTGGGAAACAATCTCAAACAGTAGCTCGAAAGTGACTTTTCACATGACTCCCATTGATTGTGTGCAATTATAATTATGCTGATTTCCTATCTTATACCTGTATGGCCGGTTAGTGCTCAATGCCACGAGTGTGTGTGAGTGCTTCACACTCTGTTTTTGTGCTATTCGCACACTTTGCATTTGCAATTACAATAGGCCATTGCCTATTGAATTTGTTATATTTGCACTATTGAAATTGTTTATCAAACACCAAAGAGTTTTAACCCTGGTATTCACAACTGTAACCAGGAAGACTGTCTCCTGCCACTCATTGTCCTATCAACACACTTCATCTCCAATCACATTCTACTTCCTCATCCACTGAGTCAATCACTGCTCAGTTGCCTATATTTAAGCTGCCTGTGTCTCCCATTCATCATTTTCTAGATTCAAGCAGCCCTCCTCCACCCCATCACCTCCTGAGCAGCTGATCCATATCCTATCTCATCTCATCTCTCCTCTGTCCCATCACGTCCTAAGCAGCAGAGTCATCTCACTCTCCACAGCTCAGAAGAACCTCGTCCCGAGCTTCCCTTCCTCTGCCACCACCAGTGTCTAGGCCAGGTCTATAACTACACTATTCTCCCTACAATAGATCAATCATCAAAGTCTCTCCTTGCCGGAGTCTAAGCACCACATTCTTTTCAATAAATCTACTGCATCACTATTTTGTCCCTATTCTATCTATTTACGTTTCACGTGGTTGAAATGTCTGTAACCCCTCCCCTTACATTGTGACTTCATTTTCATCATCGCCTCACCTCAGAAATACTATAGGCCTTTTCTGGTAGGATGCGGTGGCTTCCTGTTGTTATGTGTGGGCGCTGTACTGCTGACCCGCTAAGTAAAGGTGGGTAGAGTATCCAATAATTAAATCTGCCAAACAACGATATAATGGAATCACGTCGGTGTTCGTCCGTGTCCGCAGATCCTAGCTGTGAACCCGATAACTCAAAAACGAATTGCTGGATCAGTTTCAACATTTGCACACAGGTACATACCATAAAGACACCAAACTGTATCGATTTGGGTACTTCTTCGATGAAAATTAATTATGGGCCAAAACTGTGAACGCAATAAGTCAAAAAGTCTTTGCTGGATCAGTTTCAACTTTAGCACACAGGTATGTATCATGAAGATTCAGAACTGGATTGAGTTTGGTACATCTTCGATTAATGACAATTAAATATTTAAAATTTAATGTTTTGATGCACTTTTATTGAATCCAGCTGAACATAAACGAAATCGCGAGAATTTTGGCACATTGATCCGGGCAATTATATACTTAATGTACATAGGTACATTACAGAGGTCAAAAAAAGAATGCCTCTATAGCGCCCCCATGTTTATGACCCCTATGGGACACTTACTTTGACAGAGAGCAATGAAACTTGGTACAGTGATTCTCCACTGTCCGTTTAGGCTCAAACATGAAATACCTAAAAGTTTTACAGTACACTGTGGAACGAGCTCAGGTCTCTCTGTCTTTCTGTCTCTCTCTCTCTCTCTCTCTCTCTCTCTCTCTCTCTCTCTCTCTCTCTCTCTCTCTCTCTCACTCTTGGTTGCTATAGTAATGGAATGTCATTTGTCTCCATAGTAACGGTCCACAAAGGGTCAAAGGCTGGTCTCTTTGTGCCACAGAACATGTCTATAGGGCTTTAACCTGTTATCTAGGCACTTCTGATCGATTCTGCTGTTATTCCACATCCAGGACAAGCGGAACAAGCTCAGAGGACGATCGGCGTGAGCTCAGAGGGCTCAGAGGATGAGTGGAACGAGCTCAGGAAAAGTGTATCGAGCTCAGAGGACGAGGACGAGCGGGATGAGCGGAACGAGCTAACAGGAAGAGTGGAAATAGCTCAGACGACGAGCGGAACGAGCTCAGAGTGGAACGAGCTTACAGGACGAAAGGAACGAGCTCAGAGGACGATTGGAGCAAGCTCAGAGTGGAACGAGCTCAGAGGATGGGTGGAACAAGCTCAGAGGACAAACGGAACGAGCTCAGGACGAGTGGAACGAGCTCAGAGTGAAACAAGCTAAGAGGACGAGTATAACTCTCTCTGTCTCTGTCTCTGTCTCTCTCTCTCTCTCTCTCTCTCTCTCTCTCTCGCTCTCTTGGTTGCTATAGTAATGAAATGTCCTCTGTCTCCCTAATAATGGTCCACAAAGGGTCAAAGGCTGGTCTCGCTTTGTGCCATCACAGAACAGTCCATGAACATGTGTCTAGGGCTTAAACCTGTGATCTAGGCACTTCTGATCAATACTGCTGTTATTCCACATCCAGACTCCCAATGATGGAACGAGCTCAGAGGGCTCAGACGACGAGCGCAACGAGCTCAGAAGCCCAGAGCAGCAGAGACCCAGGGCAGCAGAGACCAAGGGCAGCAGAGACCCAGAGTAGCAGAGATCCAGATCAGCAGAGAGCTCAGAGTGGAACGAGCTCAGAGGACGAGTGGAACGATCTGTCTCTCTGTCTCGCTGTCTCTGTCTTTCGCTCTCTTTTTCTCTCTCTCTCTCTCTCAAACGAGCTCAGAGGACGAGCGGAACTGATGCGTTCCTCCTTCTTTGACGTGTAATACCTCGATGCGGTCCGCCTAATTCTACGTGTGATATCTTGATGCGGTCAGCCTTATTTGATGTGTGATACCACGATGCGGTCCGTCTTATTCTACGTGTGATATCTAGAATCGGTCCGCCTTATTTGAGGTGTAATATCTCGATGCGGATATTACACGTGTGATTCTTCGATGCGATCAGCCTTATTTGACGCGCGAAACCTTTATGCGTACCGCCTTATTTGACGTGTAATACCTCGATGACTTATTCTACGTGTAATATCTCGATGCGGTCCGCCTTATTTGACGTGTGATACGTTGATGTGTTCCGCCTTATTTGACTTGTAATACCTCGATGCGTTCCTCCTTATTTGATGTGTGATACCTCGATGCGGTCCGCCTAATTCTACGTGTGATATCTCGATGCGTTATTATTTGACGTGTAATACCTCGATGCGTTCCTCCTTATTTGACATGTGATACCTCGATGTGTTCTGCCTAATTCTACGTGTGATATCTCAATGTGTTATTATTTGACGTGTAATACCTCGATGCGTTCCTCCTTATTTGACATGTGATACCTCGATGCGTTCCGCCTTATTTGACGTGTAATACCTCGATGCGTTCCTCCTTATTTGACATGTGATACCTCGATGCATTCCTCCTTATTTGACGTGTGATACCTCGATGCGTTCCGTCTTATTTGACGTGTAAAACCTCGATGTGTTCCGCCTTATTTGACGTGTAATACCTCGATGCGTTCCTTCTTATTTGACGTGTGATACCCTGATGCGGTCCGCCTAATTCTACGTGTGATATCTCGATGCGTTCCTCCTTATTTGACTTGTGATACCTCGATGTGGTCTGCGTTATTCTACGTGTAATATCTCGATGCGGTCAGCCCTATTTGACATGTGATACTTCGATGCGTTCCACCTTATTTGAGGTGTAATACCTTGATGCGTTCCTCCTTATTTGAAATGTGATACCTCGATGCGTTCCGTCTTATTTTACGTGTAAAACCTCGATGCGGTCCGCCTTATTTGACGTGTGATGGGTGCTGGTTAGAGCCCACCGTAATACTAAACAAACAAGGCAAAGGAAGACAAGACAAGTTAATAGTTTTACTTGCAAGGAGAACACGCAGAGAGAAAGCCTCAGTTACAATCGCTGTGTACATTCACTCCAAACGCGCTCTGAGTTCTCTTGCTTTTATTTAGTTTTCACATCCCTAGTTACAAGGCCATTCCTGCTCTAAAGGGAGGGGGGAAATACACACAGCAGGAATGGTAAAAACATACTGAACATTTATTGAAACAGTGTATGAAAAAGGTCTGCAATTAGCGGTTAGGAGTCATCAGCACTGATAGCACTGGACCAGGAACAATGCCTTTCTCAGAGAGTCCTTTACAATGTAACAAGTGCTGCCCCTGTCAGGCGATGCTTTTTCTGAAACTCAAAGCACAAGGTCAAAAGCACACAACACAAGTAAAATATAATGATTCTCATAAGACT
>JAVQKC010015501.1:0-13250 GCA_036025475.1 Philypnodon macrostomus
AACATGGGGGCGCTATAGAGGCATTCTTTATTTGACCTCTGTAATGTGCCTATGTACATTAAGTATACACTAGCCCGGATCAATGTGACAACATTCACGCGATTTCGTTTATGTTCAGCAGGATTATTGGCTCAATAAAATTGCATCAAAACATTAATTTGTGAATTACTTAATTCACATTAATCATTAATCGAAGATGTACCAAACTCAATCCAGTTCTGCATCTTCATGATATGCTGTATGTGTGCAACAGTTGAAAAAGATCCAGCAAAGACTTTTTGAGTTATTGCGTTCACAGCTAGGATCTGCGGACGCAGACGAACACCGACGTGATTCCATAATATCGTTATTTCGCTGATATAAATATTAGTATATAATTCAACCAGACACAATGACAACCTTCACCTTTTGACAGCTTGGCTATTGTATCAAGCCTTAATAAGAATGGTTTGTTCAACTACCTTGAGAAGATAGACAGGGATGTTGCTGAAGTCCACAGGAAGTTTTAGAAGGAATCGTGCTGAAAACTCTCCAGTCTGGAAAGAAAGATCATATTACAAAATGATTAAACTTAGCGTTAAACAGAATGTTTTCGATAACTAATAATAGGCTTGTAAGAAATCAGTGGCATTGCGGTGTGTGGCGAGCAAGTGAAAAACACTTCTCAGTTGCAAAATATTACAAGGAAATATCACAACACTCACTGAAGTGCTGAGCTTTCTTCAGCCTTAACATTTTTACCACTGCGGCCAGCTGTTGGAAACCACACTTTTCTGCAATAATCTTTACCACTAACATTATCTCACTTGATTTAACATTTTCCAAGTTACCACAGTCTAGTGGTTGTCATGTGTAATATTCAAGAAGTGTTAAGGGTCTCTGGATGAAGCCTATCACAGCAACAATGGGCCCGTGGAGGGGTGTAACTTGGACAAATCAATTGTGTAGTCATACATTAAAAGCACTTTTAGATTTCCCATTTATTTTATACATTTATGTATTTTGACTGTGAGATAATCTCATATCTTATATGTAGTGTTAGTTACCACGTACCCAGCTGTTCTTGCGTCCAGCGTAGATCTCCATGTTGCGTCCGTAGTTAGGGTCCTCTAGCAGACTGTCATATTCAAAGAGCAGCCGGGAGCTCTCGCGCAGACGCTGGCACTGGTACTGGTGGTACTGCTGGATCAGCTCCTTCACCAGCTGGAGCAAACATTCTGGGTTCCCAGCATCCCACTGGACCAAGTGCTGTAGAAGACACCAGACAGAAGGCATAAGGACAGTCCTAAAAGTGATATTTTTTATTAAAATTCAACATGTTAGTACATCATAATTATTATTACTACAGTAAGCAAACTATCCAAGTAAACAAGCTTTGATTTTTAGTTTTTATTTTTGTGGCAGATGGGAAGGGTCTCATGGCATAATAAGGGTTTTCAAAAAAGAGCTGATCAAATTAACACTTCAGTTGAAAACACAAATGAAAACAAATTTGTACCACCCACACCCTGTATGTGTGCTGTTAGCGGCTGTAAAGCCATAAAAAGGAGGAAGACCTCTGTGCAGAAATACACTTGTGAGTTTAAAAATGTCACATTAACAACATAATCCTGACAAATGGACCTTCCCCTGACAATACTTAGATCAGAGGGAAAGACTGAGCTAAAGGATGTCCTGTTTCCAAAGAGTGATTTAACATGTGATGGAAAAGTACTGCCACTGCTCCATTTCTTGCCTTGAAAGTTATGGATGTGAAGCTTTTTGAAATAATATTTAGCAATTTAAACGTTTTACATTGAAATTTTTGGGAGCTATTGCGTTTTCCTTACTGAAAAAAGCCTACATTAGGTGAATTTGGCTTTAGGGCCACTTCACTACTACAGCCATTGCAAACTAAGTATTATTATACTTAGAAAGGTAAACCCAAGCATTTTCACCTCCTGAGAACAGTTGTGCCTCATAGGGTTACTCATACATTTGTGAATGAAACAAAATAGAACTCTTGGCATGTGAAATGAAAATTAATATGAAAATGTATAATAGCATAATAGAACAACAATTAACATAGTCAACTTGATTTATTGATTTATTCATCTACCCTTAGCACTTATGGAGCTTTTCTTATTTCCAAGTTACCAATAGAGCCAGTCTAACTGGTGCATGGACTCTCCCTCTATGTAATCTTACAGTAAGTATGCCAAATCCCACTCCACCCACTGACCAAGGCCACGAAAGCAAATAAACATGAGGCAATGATACCAAACATGACCCATTGTCGACAAATTTGAGCCCTTCCCACAGATACAGACAGACAAATAGAAATGAGAACACTGACTGGCCTCTTTATTAGGTAGCTAAAACAACTAATCACATTGTATAATGTCAATTAATTATTAGCCATGCATGCACATGTGTTGGTCAAACCTGCTGAAGACCCCAGTATCATAATAAAGGTGATTTAAGTGAACTTAAAGATTAAATGAGATTTTCAGAGAAGATCATATTGGTTGCCACTAGGTACAAGGTATATGTAATAAATGTGTCACTGCAAATTCTGCACTGTTGAGTGTGTAAATATTATATAATACACAAGACTAAAATATGAATAGACAATAAAATACACTACACATTGCAGCATCTTGGCCAGATGCCTACACATTACAAAGAAACAAAGTTTACAATTCTTTGCTCAATCTGAAAGTCAAATTCTGTCTCAAATGGCTGGACAAACAAGACGTAATGCAGGTTTATGACATAATTGACATGCCAAGTAAAAGTGCAACTTGTGGTAATTGTTGTTTGACCTTAACTCAGAGAGAAGAAGCTAAACGTGAACACTGAGACATCTTTGTGCATTCAGGAAGCAGGTTAAGGGGTTCTTCAACCATTCATACTCATGACATTAAGGTATCAAGAGCATTGTTGGCTTGTTTAATGTCTGTCCCATTTCTGAATGTTTCCATTGTTTTGAAGCTCACTCAGCTTCTGCCCTTTTGCAAAATAGTGTGTGTGTGTAGAATAGATGCCGAGGCCAAACTGAGACATTACCTCATCAAACTCATCCACCCGTGGTTACCAAAAGTGGGATTCCCGAAATGCGGCCTAATGCAAACAAGTGTGGGCATTGTCCAAAAAGGAGCAGTAGTTGAGACAGTGGTGCCCTCCGGGGGTGTAGGAGCGAGCCGAAACTGAGCCGAGACAGTGGGAAGTGCTGTGTCAGGAGTATGACAGAGAATATCAGTGAAACTTAACTGAGGAAGAGGAGGGGGGCGGCAAGTAGGGCAACACCAAGGAGAGAACATGGACATTAAGATTTCACTAGTAGATAGATACTGTAATACTGACTTTAGAGGAAGTCATGTCAAAAACCTTGTAATTTCGTTGTTTGTTGATGATTAACAATACAACAGTAAATACCCCTCTGAATGCATCTTTTTAACAAGGAGATGTTTGATTCAGCAATGACATATTGTTTCATAATGGATTAAGTTGGTATATTTATGCATATTCTGGATCGATGGAAAATGATCCGGTGAAAAATGATGGTACTCTGAATTCTCATAGAAAATGATATATATATTTGCCATATACTAAATTAATATTCTGTTAATCTACTTTCAAATTGCTTTTCTTATTGAATGCTTTTTCATCTAAGATTTAGTAACAACAAGAAGCCTGATATTATTTTTAACATTCAAATTAGAAATGCCTTAAATCTGTAAATAAGTTTTAATCCATAAAATGTGTACAACTCTAGTTTCAGTTTACAAAATGCTATTATGTGAAGTAAAAAAAGACGTCTGTAACCCTAATAACAGCAGCGTGAACATTGTCTTTTCCTGTACTGAATGTTCTGACCACGAGTTAACAAGGTATTGGTCGGACGCGAAGCTTTGGTCAAACATAGATGGAGAGAGAGTGAAAAGCACTGAGCCAAAAAGCAATGTCCATGTGTTGTATGTGTATGTGTGTGCACATCTTCACTGAATTGATTTTACACGCTCTGCTGAAGCCTGTGTGTGCCAAAACAAATCTATGTATTTCTTCATGAATAGAACAAGCCTGCAGAAAATGTACATACAATAAATTCAAAGTCCAAATCTGGGATGTGGGAGAGCTGCATATACAGTAGATTTAACTGATGAGCTAAATAAGAAATCTGCATATTTGCTTTAGACAATGTTATAGCATTCTTTATACCATCACTACAGGGGGTTAACATCATAGACCTTAGCAATGCTCCTTGTGTCAAGCTAACATAATCCAGTTATTTGTCACAACACAACAAAAGGCTAAACCCATGAAAAATCCAAACCTGGTTAGAATTAAAACCTCTTACCTTTAAAAAGATACCACAGCCATTTAAAATTAACACGTATATAATCGGTGCAACTGCAAATCATATTTCCTAACAGAGCAGGATTTTATATTTCAAAATAGATAGGAATAACTATAGAATTTCTATTAAAGCAGGTGAGAATATTTGATCATTCTTGGTTGGTTATGGAGATTGTAAAAAGGATTTGATTAAATTTATAGTTTTATTTCCATGGAACAAAAATCAATATAGCCCAGTCTGTTATTTTGAGAAATTGAGATTTCTTTTTGTATTGCGTCTTGTCTTTGACCCTGTTCAAAGTATCAACGGTCCCTCACCCTATAGAGCGAATAGCATCATAACATCACTAACTACATCTAATGTTAGCTTGTTACTACTTTGTACATGCCAATATCAACAATACTGTCTGGAAATTAAGCAACTGCTTCTGTCTGTGTTCAATTATAAAAGTGGATGTCTCTCAAGTGAAGCATCTGGTACTGACCATCTGTGGTTATTATGCTTTAAATATGTTTTCAACAGCCTCACACACAGTCGAGTATTTTTATTAAATTTGTCCAGAAATAAATGTACAAATAGATTGCACATGGCTTATTAGTGGACTTTCTTTCATAATGCGCTGAGAAGAAGTGAAGTACTCAAGGCGATGTTTAAGACACTTTAAGAACAAAATGTACACCTAAAAATGGGCATCCTCACAGTAAATAGACCCAAGTTGACAGAATCATGTCTTCCTGTGCCATCCGTCTGTACCATCTTCGATCCAATATTTATCTTAGGCCAATGAGAGAGGGACTGGCATCTGAACATGCAAGATAATTATATAGGCCAAGAGAAGATATTTGTTTTTATGTCTTAAATGTGATTTTTATAGATGCTGGCAACCTGATCCAATAAATCGCTGTAGACTTGAAAGTGTGAGGCATTAAAAAACTCCCAAGTATTAAATTAATCTCTGTTAGTCTCTAATTCCAGTGTGGGCTCACACCCTGTTTTGCCCCCGGAGAGTGCCAAGTCTAAGATCATGCTAAATTGCTCTTGTCATGTGTTGAAGACACTTGGCGCTCTCAGCCCTATACACTTTTTTCCACCATGATCTTTATGGGCTGTGTCCAACAGAACAACTTGTTGACAGAAAAAGCATTTTTTTACATAATCTTGGTACATATTGTTTCCCTATCACCCTTATTTTATTAGCCGTTTTTGCTGACAAACAATAGCTCATCTACTAAAAGCCACCATGAGCCTAAGTGAGCACTGCCAATAATAAAGTCTAATAAAAGCTGGAATGCACTAAAGCAGGAAGGAAGCGGGAGCAACAGTTGGTACACTATGCTCAGGTTGACACGAATCTTCTTTATGGGCCATCTGAGGTCTATTGTTAAAATGTAACAGGGGACGAGCTGCAGTGGTAAATTGGAAGTGCTCACCAAAACTTGGCACCCAGGTTTACCAGTGGTTGTTGGGAATGCTTCCTGTTCTTTGACGGGAATGGCTGGAATTGGCAGGACACTTCCTTATCTTAGTGGGAGTTGTCCTGAAAAAGCAGACAATATTGCATTGTGTGTCTCCTACAATGACTGCTATGAGAATTGAAGACATGGGAAGGTAATTATGTAATCAGTATTGAGGCGTTATCATGATTGATTTTATACGCTAACTGGCCACTTCATTAGGTAGACCTATTAGAAAGTCTAAATAGATAATCGGCCTATTTCATTGCATCAAGTCACAGATTTTGTCATAGATTTTTAAGAGAAACCTGTTGAGAGTTAAAATAAAAAAAGAATGCCAGAGGTCAGAGACTGGTTACGAGAATAGAAAGAGAACCTTAGCACATATAACCACTTGCATCAAATTCTGCAAAAAGCCATCTCTGAACATACAAATTTGACAAAACATTATGCTTGATGGGCTTTAACAGCAAAAGACCACACCAGGGGCTCCTAGGTACTATGTCTGCTTAATAAAGTGGCCAGTGTATGTGTGATTAAAATATTCAGATACAAGGTAGAGATTAGCGCACGGCATATACTTGTCTTTGCCATTTTAAATTTTGACCTTCCACACTTTTTGTGTGTGTGCTTTATGCTGGTGAACCGAGCCAAACAAATAAACTTCTATACAATATTAACAAGGACAGGGGCAGGAATTTTCACTATTACTACACATGTTTGTCTCTGAGAGCTAACACAGAGATTGTGTAGGATGGCTAACCTAGGACAAGAAGGTGTATCTGGGAAGGCTATTGAAGCACACATTGTTCGACTGAAGACACAGCGCAACACAAGGGGAACTCCCAGCAGTTTAGAGCCGCCACGGATCACTGAACAAGTCTAGACCAGACAAATGATACACTGTGTGCAAAGAATGGGACACAGGGGCAGATAAAAAGTTGTATTAGGGAAGAAAGGAGAGGTTTTATAAGACATTCAGGTCATGCACACTTAAGGTTGTTCAAAGAATTTGAGAAATACAGAGGTTCCAAATAGAGCTTTTCAGGGCGATAGTGTGACAAAAGTATTCTATGTTAACATCTCTGATAATTGCGTGGAGGGAAACGGTATCATGTTCATTTAGTGTTGGTTTGGACCTAGATTAGTCTTAGTCCTGGTTTAGCCCTGGTTTAGCCCTGGTTTAGGCCTGGTTTAGCCTTGGTACCGGCCAGATTTTGTCCTGGTTTAGCCACCATGCTTTAGGTTTAGCTCTGATTTAGACCTGGTTAACTAATGGTTTAGACCTTGTAGCATTTTATTCCGTTTTTGACTTTTGAATTAAGTAAGTTATTAAACATTAGAAAAATACTGACTTATCTCAAAAGTGCTTAGGGCCTTATGACACCACAAATAGTTCAGGTTAATGCCAACCTCAAAAGCTGTCCTCCCACTTTCTCAGAAATATGTATCTAGCCTTTTCCTGTGTCTTCATTTTTTTATAAACACTTTTGCTGTTTAGCCAAATCATTGTCAGCGATGAAAGGTACACATGATCCGTAGTTTGTGTGCTGTGCCAAAACACACAAAACCGCAGGATTGTTGCCTCATAGTGCACTGAACGGCTTAATTAAACACTATTTCCATCTATAACTCAATGTTACGTATGTGGGTGTGTAGACAGTGTGTACAACAAATCACAGAACAGTCTGAAATACAAAATCTATCATTACAGATCACTACATCACGCTTATAATTAACAGTCAAAGAAGGAAATGTAATCTTTTTTTATCCAGACACACTTGATGACATATATTTTAATTTAATGGGATTTTTCATATTGGAGTTGTCATCACTTACAGGACAGGGGAAGGCAGTGAAGATGATGTAACAAGTTCTTTCTGTCAAGCAGCTTTCCTGCTCACCTCCCTTCCTGTCACTTCTGGTCAGCTTTTGTGGTTGCCATGTGTGCTATGACACTATATCAGGTACATTGGAAACATTCTACTAATTTACTACTATACAATCTAAAAATATTTCTTAAAAAAAAAACAGTTTTGCGTCAGATGTTATAATGCAGATTTGTCTAATTGCCATTTGTATTGTGCCGTTAATGGATACACCTACTTCAACTGTCCCACCTGTAGAACTACATTTTTTTCTTGATTTTGAGGAGATTCTCTGTTTAATTTAAAGCATCTTGTGGTGTACGGATGAAGATGCTCTACCAATTTTGAACACCTTAACGCTTGGCCTAAAATTGCCACTAAACTATGCACTGTCAGGATAGTAATGAATTGTGCGTGGTGATTTAGGCACAGCACTGACACCTAAACATAAAATGAGTTCTTACTTACTCCCCAGTGTCAATTGCAGTTGGTAACACTTTTATTTGAACATGGGCCTTAACATGCTCAATTAACCTTAGTTATTCCACCATACCACACCCTGGTGCCAATTTAAAATGAAAGAGTTTTAGAGCAAAAAAATGTCAGATTATGATTTGAATTTATAATATATTCACACAAAGCTTTTTATACTTAAAATATTGCAACCTGACTTCTCACAATGCATCACTCATGTCTCAAGCACTTATAGGGGATAGGCATTTTCTGTTGTGAAATAACAATGTACATAATAACCCTCCCGTGCAACATTAAAATTAGACCTCTGGATGTGCTTTGGCGTGATTTTTTGGTGTCTTTACTTTAGCCAAATTGTTCTTATTTATAATGATAATTGTGTTAGTGTACTTTTAGGCAGTTAAATGTATTTTTGTTCATTTACCGTCTGAACTGCTTTGGTGGCCAATGTCTGGATGTCATTTAAAGCTAAATAATGCAACAATCATCAACCTTAATGAATTAGTAGCTTGGTCTGATTTTAGTAAAGGTTTCTTGTGGTATGCCCTATTTTTGTATTACTGTATTTAAGGGCCGTTTATCCCTCAGGCATTGTGGGTAGTTTAATTTCTGAAAGGGCCTTAATAAGACACTGGCTTGGCAGAACATGTAAAGGCAATGAATGTACAAAGTAAATAACATATAAAACGCAGAATAATTGCAATAGGAGCAGTGTATGTTTGAGTGATAAAACCAATATTGCAGCCTCTGAAGGCAGGGAAAAACACACGGCTAAACAGAGCAGCTAATGATAGCCTTGGACGGCTGTAAACAAGAGCAATGTGTTGCTGAGACATCGAGAAGTCAACCATGGACCTAAAATTAACCCTAAATGCTCACCTCTAGACAGCACAGGGAAGAAGAGCTCCAAGAGGTTACCTGGTTTGATCTTATATTTGTCATTCACTTTGTTGTCCGCATGGAACTTATTTTAATAAAGCTCGGCAAATACAAAATTCCGCTGTAGATGTCTGGTCTGTTTTAAGAGAATTCCTTTGAAATTCCCAAAGCAAAGCCAGAACTGATGGGAAGAACTACTTGGGGGTAATCTGTGGAAAACTAATAATGAAATGCTGGGAAGTCTTTTTTTTTCTTTAGAACTGAAGGGTTACAGACAAAGGGTTACAGACAAAATACTGGAACGAGGGGCAATGATGTAAATGAGACACATTAAAAGATTAGTTACCAATTTTGAAATGACATTATTGCCATTGCCATTTAGTATGTGCTTTCAAAATAACTGACCTATAAGTGGAATCAATGGAATATGTTGAGGGACTATAGATAGGCCCAATGTATGTCTCTCACTGTCACATACTATTTTGAACTTGACACATTCCTTTCAAATTCCCAACGCCAGAACTGATGGAGAAAAACTTGGATAAATATGAGCATGCTGGGATGAATGATTTGTAATGAAGAAGAAATTCCCAAAACCAGGACTGATGGTAAAAAGTTCTTCGGGGGTAATCTGGGAAGTTTTTAAGAATTGAGGGGCTGTACTAACAGAAAATATACTGGAAAGAGATCCAGGAGGCAGACGAAGGATTATGAAACACTGTAAGAATATAAGCGAGAAAATAAACAAGTTCTCGGCTGCCAAGCACTGGCTCAGCAGAGGTACTTCCCCTTATGTGCACAGCTGGATTTTGGAGACGGTGAGCAATACTCCCCTCTCCTCTCCCAGACTCTGACACAAACAGGGGAATTTGGCTCCTCTGTGTTAGTATAGGCTGCCTTAAAAATAGATGTGGATAAGTGCAAGAGTTGTAGCAAAAACAACAAACACAACTCAATAGTGTAGCTAGTAAACTTCAACACCTCACAATCTCCCCAGTAGACCTCATGCAGAGAGTAATACACACTGTTTAAATGAAGAAAACTAAGCCAGGTGCATTTAGTGTTGTGGTTCTCCAGCTCTGGTAAGGGTCCACTGTAGTCTTTTGTACTCTTAGGCTTGATTTGATTTTGAGTCAGTTTTGTTAGGTCCTACTCTGGTGTGGGCCACTGCTTAAGACCATATTTAGACTTGGTGGTAGATTTATTATTATTTAGTCCCAGTTTTGACTGTCCACATTCAGTTTTTTTCTTAGGTTTAGAGCTGTGTTAGTTCTTAGTCCCATAAACTGGTGCTTGTAAAGTCTATTTTCTGCAGTGGTGCTTGGTGTGAAAAGTTGACTGATATAGTGAAAAAATAACAGCCTTCACTCTTTGGCAGCACTATCTTCCTTTTAAGATTCAAAAACACATATGAAACTTACCTTGTATCTACAAAAAGCATTTAAACCAAGCATCCACTCTGAGTGCTTACATAGGAAGGTCACGGTGGAAAAATGTCTTGCATCTCACGCCAAGATAAATGTTTTCTGTCACGTTACTAAAACTCTAACTTCCTGGTTTTTCCAAGTGGGCTTTGGAAAGCTAGTGGAGAGCTGCATGACTTCCTGGCTATATTTCTAACATACAAATGTATAACTGACACAAGTTGGTCGTAGAGTGAGAAAAACTACTCCCCATTTAAAACAGTAAAGTGATGCAACTGGTTTTAAAAAAAGATTTTAAAATACTTCTTATCAGCCAAAAAACACAAAACATTATTTATCAGAATCTTCTCACTACAAATTCCTTCAAGACAAGTTTTGACAAAAAACAGAACATAATGTAATACTGAGATTATAGGGATCATAGCCTCCAGTAGATTTTCTAAAAAGCATGATCAATTTGAATAACTGCCATTAATGTCAATCATGAGAGGGTGGAGTAATCTATACAGTCATTCACAATAGTGTAAAATACGGTATATGTTACACCAAGTGGTTTACTCCTAGACTTAGACGACTTTCTAGTGAATCACAACTGAAAAAAAGATAAATGTAGGCTGTAATGAAATGGAACTTCCAGTCGTTGCTACACATTTAACCAAAGCCTAACCCCATCCACAGCATCTAGTAAAAATCCCCAATCAATAAAGAATATTTCTATTCAGTGAGAGGATACAGTGCAGTTGGACATTTAAATAGGAATTTTAAAAAAAAGTGAGAACTCACAGGTAATTCTGCAGGTTCAGGAAGAAACTCAGCATCTTCTCCAAAGATGAAATCAGGAGGTAACTCTGGATACCGAGCATTAAATATAATATCCCCTAAATAAAAAAAGACAGCAAATTAGAACTGGATTAATTATTTATCAAATCATCAAAATGCTGATTGTTATTAGTATACATAATACATAAATACTAAATAATATCTGGATTAAACATTTGTATAGTAGTTATTGTACAGAAATATGGCATTTTCTGGCCTTTTCTGTTTTCTGCGTTTATATGGAATTTGATCATTAAACTAACTACTGTTTTAGGAATATAAAATAACCCAAACCACATACAGTAACACACTGCTTGGGTTACTTGGAAACCTTTAGATTACAGGTTACACAATATAACTCAGAGTTGCAAGGTTGTTCTGCTTTTTCTTATTCCAGTGAATAAGAACAGCAGGATATTGTTCACATTTAAGTTTTTTTCCACTAGGTACTGTATATAGTATACACTGTAATATTCTTAGACAAACAACCAGGGGTTTGGGGTACTTTCCAAAGACTTAGTTTTAGAAATGTCTAACAAAATAATTTAAATTGCTGGTTTATCTGTATCGGTCAGGGCAAGTGGGTCAGCTGTGTTGAACAAAGTGTGCCAGCTGTGTTGAACAAAGTGTGCCATGCCTTTATGTACTATCAATAATAGGCCCACACATTGGCACCAACAGGCTTGCATTCTTTATAATTTTTTACACGTACAACCAGTACAGAGGTTCTAACTGGAGCTCCAATGTCTCAAAATTCAAATTCAGGCCTTTAATTGCATTGGGCAACTAACTATAAGGTACCATAAGAGAAGTATTCCAAATTATTGGACCTAAAATGCCAGCAAACAACACCCTGGAAGTTGTCAGTCACAAATAAATGGTTTGAGAAAAATTCTTGATAAGCAGCCTGTTGTTCCCCTCATCAGAACTTGTGCAGAACTTGTTACTCTTTAGCTACAAGGTATTGCTACAACACAGTTTCTGCATATACTAACCGTCCACTGGGAACAAAAGATTTTACATAAACACACAATCTGTTGATTCTATGACACATTACAGTCAGAATAATTACACATTTTAGATTATTTATCACTTAACTGCATTGATGTGCTATTAAAACAAGCCTTGTCTTACAATCAGAAAATGTTTGGCTACTGCAGTGGTTACTGATGGCTCCATTTTCCAGCCAGGCACAGTTACCACAAGATCCTTCTGTGTCTTTAGTTTAGTTTAGTTTAGTTTATGATATTTCTTGCCTGTGTCTGAAATTATAGCATGAGACACATAAGGTATACATTCCACTCGATTAAAGCAGCCGCTGTGCGTGTTTGACCAAACCATGATAAGATGGTTCAGAACATGTTTGTCTGGCATAGACACCATGAGTCACCTAACTTCCAGTAACTCAAACCTGAAACAATTTTAAAGCCTGATAACAATCACTTAAAAAACATGTTTTTTTTTTTTCAGCATTGCACATCAATGAAAAAAGGTTTAATTTGAAGGCCTCTAATTATATCGGCGAAAAGACAATATTATGGAATCACGTTGGTCCGCAGATCCTAGCTGTGAACATGATAACTCAAAAACGAATTGCCGGATCAGTTTAAACATTTGCACACAGGTACATACCATAAAGATGCCAAACTGTTTCGACTTCTAACAATGAATATTAATTAAGTAATTAATTAATTATGGGCCAAAACTGTGAATGCAATAACTCAAAAAGTCTTTGCTGGATCTTTGTCAACTTTTGCACATAGGTACATATCATGAAGATGCAGAACAGGATTGACTTTAAAACTTCTATGATTCATGACAATTCAATAATTAACAAATTAATGTTTTGATGCATTTTTATTGAGCCAATAATCCTGCTGAACATAAACAAAATTGCGTGAATTTTGGCACAGTGATCCGGGCAATTGTATACTTAATGTACATAGGCACATTACAGAGGTCAAATAAAGAATGCCTCTATAGCGCCCCCATG
>JAVQKC010015520.1:0-16039 GCA_036025475.1 Philypnodon macrostomus
GGGTGTCCAAACTTTTTTCACTGAGGGCCACATGTCACATTTATACCGAGGAGGGCCACTTGCTGAGGTGACCGATTTCGCTTCACCAAAAGTCCCCTTCAGTTGTATCTGTTTTCTGACACTTATGCTTAGGTTCAGGTTTATTCACTTATTGTCCCTCTATATTACAACAATAACCACACAGAAAAGTGGACTTGGATTACGTAGAGTCAAATGCAGTAAAAAGACCATTTAAGCCAATTGAGAGGTGAGCCTGAGGGCCACAAAAAATTTGGCCCCCGGGCCATAGTTTGGACACCCCTGTTCTAGACTCAATCACCCTGCTCTGTGTTTTAAAACCAAATATACAACTATTAATTACAAATTCAAAATTAAACCATCCTAACTCTAGTAAAAAGTACTAGATGCCAAATCCAGTATAAAATGATTTGCAATTTTTAGTCACATAGATCCAGATGTAATGCCATCCATCCATCCATCTTCTTCTGCTTGTTCGAAACCGGGTCACGGAGGCAGCAGTCTAAGCAGGGAACTCCCACCTTCGACCACCGCCCGATCCACATTGCACCAGCCCTTTATGGTACCTCCCGCTGGTGGTGGGTCCACGGGAGGGCCTGACAGCGTGTGCACGGGCGGGGACTCAAACCACCGACCGTCCGGTTGAAGGGTGAGCATCTACCCACTGCACCACCGCTGCGGCCAGATGTAATGCATTTCAATATATTTTGACCACCATTGAGTGATGTAAATAGAGTTTCAAAGCTTGTAATCCTGCTCTGAACATTTCATGATCATTACATCATCTTCTTCTACTTATTTTGCTTGTGGTTAGGGGTTTCTGACTGAAGCCTATCACGGCAACTTTGACAATGGACTGGGCAATGGCCTGTTGATCACTTTCACATTCATTTACTAGGTGCTGTTTTGAACAATTCCATAATCTTTGTGTTGTGGGAGGCAGTCAAAGTATAATCTCAACCTCTACAGGACACACATGGTTTTCAAATACTTTTCTATTTGTAGACCTCTCTATTCTAACCCCATCCCTAGAGGATAGTAGTGAAGGCCACAGCTCTGTCGTCTGCTGTAGTTTGAGACCAGAGACTGATGAATGAGATCCCGTGGACAGACAGACCTTGCTTCTACTGCATCTGTCTTTGTATAACAGACAAAATCTCAAGTCGCCACATGAGACTCCACACCCCACAGTGATGACATCTCCAGAACAAACCCAGAGCTCCAACCATCTCCACGAAAGCATACTGTGAACAAAAGGCTTGCAAGATGGTTTGGTATCATGTTACAGATCAGCTATAAAGAGGCAGATGTGAGAAGTGATTTATCAAGGTAATAATTGTGGATAATTGTCTGGACAATTGACAGCAACTTAACTGGCTTTAATTAAAAAAAAAATCAGTGTAAGACTCCAAAGTTAGAAGAGCTTGTGTACCACCAGCAGCACCCATACCACAGTTTGAGAATCACTGGTCTAGTCCCAGTGCAGTGTCCCAGTATAAATTTAGAGCACAAATGTGAGTGATTGTGGTTGGAAGAAATGCCTTCCCCCTCCTCTCTCTCTATCCCATCAAGACATCTGTCCCTCTGAAACTGAATACTTCTACCAGACAGGCGCTAATGCAAGCTCAGACTAGAGTCTATTCATCTGTTTTTATGATATGACTGAGGGAAAGTTAAGATTAACCTGAGGTGAACCAAAACAACATGCTATCTGAGCTTTCTACCATGTTATAATGCTGTCTCCATGTCAAAAACAAACCCAGAGTTGTATTATTCATACATCAAACCCCCGATGCTGAGGCACTGACCTTCTTAAGAACTTAAAACAATTGGTTTCACCCTTTTGTGAAGAGACTTAACTTTACTTTAATAGTGATGTGGGAGTGGCCAGCAGGGGAAAAGATTCTCAATAAATAGTAATGAAATACTAATCTAGAAGGCATTGGCGGCCCCTTTAATTAGCCTGGGTTGCCTTGCAGTGAACAAAAACATTGGATTGTAATTATTAACTGAGTGTTTGTTAATCGAGAACATGTAAAGTGCATTGACCTTATCATATCTCTGCTTCAGTGACAGTGCAGAGCTGGTGGCCTCCTTCACTATCTCCATGTAGCTGCTGCTGTTGTAGAGAAAAAAGCCCAGAACTATCACATGGCTGTCTTGTCACGCTGGTCATGAGTTGTTCCAGAGGTTACAAAGTGCGCGTGAATGTATGTTTTATTTTTTTATCTTCCTGCTTTTTCCACTAGTAATACTCAGGTCAGCTCAAGGGGTGAACCCATTGAAGTCACATGGCTACAAACAGGAAGTAAGCCATCACACATCTCCCAAAACAACAGTACAACAGTATGGTAGCACTCAAGTTTATGTAGAGAGGCTCTCACATCTCCATTAAAGGAGGGCCTATTCTTAGCCCGTGTGCATGATATGAAGAAGAAGGCTGTAAGTTACCAGAGCAGTTCTTCACAGGCTACAGTCATTTTGCCGTCTAGTATTAGGGCAAAACAAGGACTTAACCAGGGTTAAACCAGGACTAAACTAGGGCTAACCAGAAACAAACCAGAACTAAACTCAAAATACTGAAACATATCTGTACCTTGCCTTGTAATATTTAAATGTAGCTTCAATGGTGTTAAATGAAGAATAACTGAAATGTGTCTTTTCTTCAGCAGTGAAACGTTTTTGACCAACCAATGTTGATGCACTACTGATAGTAACACGGACTGGCCACTTTATTAGGTAGACCTGTTTATCTCCTTGTGTGACCCGAAATAACTAATCAGCCTATAACATGCCAATAGATTTTTTGATTCATCAGGATGTAGCAGAACTTTGACTGTGAACATGATGTGGTTGTTGCCAGGTGGGATTTCCATTACATTTTCCATTACGACAACACATCTAGGGTGAACATAGAATTGATAAAAATGTATTCTCTCGCAATCTCTGAACACATAATGAGAAAACATGATGCAGGTGGGCTACAGCAACAGACAAGTGCTTTGTACAATGCATTTCTTCCAATTTTTATTTGTATTCTGTAAGTTTCCTGTTTTATGATGTATGGGATGTATGTTTATGATGCCAGGAGACGGACTAAAGTAAAACTTGACTATTTCGCAAAGTGGTAGCCCACAAATTCTGATCTGATGTTGCTGTAGGGGCCAAGGGAGGGACTACACAACTTACTTTACATCATAGAACAGGGTCAGATAAAGCATTCTTTTTTAAACGTTCTAATAAATACAGATTACCTTTAAGAATACCTTTAAATTGTGCATATACACACTCCTTTGTGACTTTAACCAAGCAAGGAATTTTACAAGTAAAAACTCGGGATGTATCGATATGAAATTTTTTGGCCGATCCTGAAATTTCAATAACCAAATTGGCTGATACCGATTTCGATACCAATATTTTGTAAACAGGCTATCTTTCTTGACACTAATACATTTACATATAAATAACTGCTTTAAATGTATATATGAATCCATAAAGATTATTTTGATTGCATTTTGTCACCCTAAAGATAGACCTGTCCAGTGGTCATTTATTTCTCTGCCTGTTTCTAACCCTACATGTTAAGCCAATATAACTGTGCATCCCTAGTAAAAACCAAACATGGAGACTAAGATGACCGTATAAATTTGTACTTGTGCATTAATGAGGATATGAGTAACTATTACATATTTATGTCTTACCTCTACATAACAGTGGAGTAAGGCTTACATCATGCTGCTGGTTAAGTAATCTTCTCTCACACTATGTTTTTTTTTCTATACCTGACTCCAACATTTACAGCACTGGTCCAAAGGCGAGCAGTATCGTCCAATCACTGCTCTTCACAACTCTTCTTCACACTCTCTCTGCGCTGGTTACCAAGGAGACAGTGAAGTGAAATCTGGGAAGTGGAGCAAACGTTTGGCACGAGTATTTTTTATTTGATTATTTATTTGTTTGTTTTTCTACATGCCCAGAAAAATAGTGGATTTTACAATACAGACCGCTATCTAGAGAATAAAATCTAGTGTCATACAATCTCACATAGGGCTGAACAATATTGGAAAATCATGCGATAATGGTTTATTATGGACTAATATGAAATTTCAAGAGATGCTTAAAGAAGAGAGATGTATTGGTCGACTTGGTGTAAATGTATCCAAGACAAAACTAGGGTTGTCCAGTGATCAATTGTTGTTTTAAAATGTATCACATTGTCAGCATAAATATATTTTAGTCACAAAAATGTGGCTACTGGCTAGTGAACATAAAAAGTGGCTAGAATACACTGGCCACACAACAACAGTGAAACACAACTGCATTTTTCCCCCTATGCACAAGTACTATAGTCTATGTTAAGAAGCAGTTGTTCTATACAGGCCTTTTCGGCTTAGCTCTTGTCAGTCCACCTGTTCTTACCATAGTAGTATCTGACAACTTATATCCCAGTATTCCTGATGGGATGTGGGCGCCCTTCCTCCTGCCAGGAATCTGTCAGCTGTAAGGAAAGTCAAGACTTAACACTGGATTTCTACAGTAATGAACTGCTCTTAATCCAAGTGGGCCGGCTGAGACTAAACTGTAATACTGGGGGTAAAGGAGCCAAAAAACAGGATCCACCCATGTTGTGATTTCGTTTAAAGTCCACTTAATCTATTTGGAGCGTTAGCATTTTTCTATACACTTTTCCCCACACACACATTGCTTTTATATACAGGCACCTTAGTCACTGCTCCTTTAAGCTTTCTATAGACATACTTAGTGTTGTTGTGTCCTTGGGCAAGACGTTTCATCCACCTCCAGTGATTGTGACATTGAATGTATGAGTAATTGTATTGGTGTTTCTTGATGCTTGAGGACAACAGATGAAAAATAGCTATACACTACAATCTGACATGTAAAGTTGATTTAGATGGACAGCAGTTACCAACATTATAAAAACAAGCTATTTAGACCAGGGGTGTCCAAACTATGGCCCGGGGGCCAAATGCGCCCCGCAGAGAAATTTTTTGTGGCCCTCAAGCTTACCTCTTAATTGGCCCAAAAAGTCTTTTTACTGCCTTTACATAATCCAACGAAAAGACAGCATTCAATGTGTAACAAGATATCCTTCCACTTTTCTCTGTGGTTATTATATAGAGGGACACTAAGTAAAAAAAAACTGCCAGAAGATATGTGAAAACAGATACAACCGAAGATGTCTTTTGGTGAAGCAAAATCGGCCTCACCTCAGAGAGTGGCCCTCCTTGGTTTTCGTTTTTGACATTGTGGCCCTCAGTGAAAAAAGTTTGGACACCCCTGATTTAGATGGAATCCAAGTGGACCACTTCGGAGTAAACTGTAAACCCCTAGCTGTTAAGGAAGCACATGAAATAGCCAAAATCCTGGATCCACCCTGGGGATAAAAAGTGTGGAGTGATTGAAGATGACAGCGGTTGATCAGTGCCAGATGCCTGTGTCCTTTTGAATTCACACACTCTGCTGCAAATCTTTAGCTTCTCCTCTTTCCTGCCTCACGCTGGCTCTTATCATTTTGTTAAGGAAAGCAAAATGAAAAAAAAAGTGTGCTGTCAGATTTTAAGTTCATTCTGCCAACTCAGCATCAGTTTGTAGCCTGTGTGTTGTCCATCCATCCATCTCTTTTTGTGTGAGTGGATTGTAGATTCAGCAGCATTTCTACAGTGTACATGAGAGTTGAGCAGCTGCAAGTTTATTGCTGTCACTGCACTAGAAGTTATAAGAATGACTGGAATAACACAGCAAGTTCGGGATATTAATGCCATGACCAAATGTGTTAGAGCATTTGGTTGAAACCACCAAAGGACTTCCACACGCCCTCAGACGAATCGCTGGTGTGCAGAAACTGTTGGCCATTTCGGCTTCTTGTTTTGGTGATTTCAAATTGTTCTTGTATGGTAAATGTTACTTTGTGTTACGTATTAGTTGGTGACTAGTTAGTAGTTTCTCTGTACATTAGCATATCAGAAGTTGACATGCCTTGCACACAAGCAGTAGCTCTTTTGTAGCTTAACATTTTCAGTGAACATTACTTTTTTTGTGAGTGTTGCTGTTAGCCAACCTAAAACCCAACTAAGAAATGTTTAAGTTGGTCCCATAACATATCACTGGTGAGGCTTTTCTTTATCTAATTCTTTCAAAACACTAGTTAGATACACTTGAAGCCAAAAATGCAATTCAGCAAAGAAATATTGATATTAGTTAATTAAATAGGAGTCAATAGGGGGAACAATACACTTCCAAATGCGCACCTGAGCAGACACATATTGACTTCTTTATGTCTGGTTTCAGCTTAAGATATTTCCAATCATTATCACGCTCTCTTATCTTCCCGTCTTTACATGTCGAAACTTCTACACAATATTTTTCTATATCTCTATTCGCTTTGCTTTTACATTTTGGTATACCGCTGTAAAAAGTATACCTTGTCTTTGCTGCAGTGCTGTGTAGTTGACTGCATCTCCCCTTGCTTTGTATCTGTTCTGTCTCCTGAATGATTTATTTGAATGGTGAAACTGGGTAAACACAATAGAGCTGACACAGTTCTCTCCCTGACCTCTGCTGCAACTCTGTATTCGGGGCTGTAGACAGAATATCAGAAATACTCTTTTTTTTTTTTCAGGACAATTGTGACAAAATCATTCTACCTCAACATTAGTCCTGGTTCAGTCTTGTTTTTAGTTCTGGCTTAGTCACAGTTTAGAATTGATTCGATTGGGTTAGTAGTCTTGCATTAGACCTGTTTAGACCTGATTTAGTCTTGGTTTAGTTTTGTTTTATTGTTGGTTTAGAGACTTTGTTTAGTCCTCCTGGTTTAGACTATTTTAGTCTTGGTTTAGTCCTGTGTAGTTCTGGTTTAGACTTGTTTAGTTCCGGTTTAGACCTGTTCTAGGTCTAACTCACGACTTTATTTAGTCGTGAGTTCATCTGAGGTGAAAAAAGGCGGCAGGGAGAACAAAAGATTTTTTGGCCGGTTGTACTTACACCAAGCCCATGCAGTACGTGTCATTACCATCACAATGCCTGTTTTACTTTTTCTGACTTTGTTTGATTGACTTTGTTTAGTCGTGAGTTCAAATTTCTTAAGTCTTGGTTTACATAGTCCTGATTTGATCTTATTTAGACTCCTGGTCCTGGTTCCGACTTGGTGTATACCCAATTGAGGTTTTGTGGGTATCTCTGAACTAATATATTGTCTCTTCTTTATGGATAGTAGTCCTTAAATTGCATATTAACAAATGCCCTTACCTCTGTGACCTCAATGCTGCCCACTTCCATGTCTGTCTGCCATGTCTTCCTGTATTATCTCTAATACTTCCCGTCCTCTCCCCATCCTCACCCTTGCTCTGGTGTCAGCACTTCTCTTTTAACCATGTTTCGTGTCGCCGCGTGGTACTTTTCTGAATAAATCGCAGCTCGTTTGACTCCTGTGTCACCCCTACAGCGCACAGTCACCACTTACCCGGGACTGGAGCTTGTGTAGTCATTCTTTGGTTTGCAGGAAAATGTGTAACAGGAACATGGCTCACAGGGATTAGGGGAAAAAACATGTGAATTTAAGTGTGAAGACTGAAATTCTTGTTCTAAATGGATAAAAGTTAGTTCAGATTAATTGTGATCATTTCATTTATGGGTTCAGCAGCAGCACTCCTGTTTCATTGCCTGGAGGTTGTGGGTTTGATCCCTGGGCATCTCTTTGCGGAGTCCACGTGTCCTTCCTGTGTGTGTTCCTCACCATCCAAACTAAGACATGCTTGTGTGGGGCATTTGATTGATTTTTATTATGTTGATAGATAACATAGGAGTTAGTGTGTTATAGTGTTTTTTTTGCTGCTAATGAAAAAACTAGCAAATTAAGATTGGGTAATACATAAAACACAACCCCTTTTTTCACCAGTTTGGGGGTGAATTTCACAACATCTGCATAACTAAAAACATTGAGCAGAGCTGCTGTCATGTGGCTGTAAGTGTGTTTAAAAAGTGGCTCGTTACCGACATGCATTGCCTCAGTATGCTTCATGCTAAACAAAGCTAAACAAAGCTAATCGTTATATGCTAAACTTTCTGCTTATCTTATTTCCATAGATGCAGATCCTGGACAAGTTCCCAATCGAGGGAGGGCAGAAAGACCCCAAGAAGAGGATCATTCCATTTCTCCCAGGTAACTCTCTCCGGTTCATCCCCACTGACTCAACCATTAATAATTCATGGCTGGCATTCTCAGGGCATCAATATGAGCTGGGTACAGTGTGTGTGTGTACGTATAGATTTGTGGGGTATACCATGTTACTGCTGACTCTGTGAATTTCAGTCTAAGCTGTATTGTATATTTCTATGTAACATTTTGGGATGTCTTTTTGCACATTTGTGGGTGGCAAAATATATTGCAATTGTACTGTATTGTTATTGCAATATAAGCAAAGACCATTTTGCAAGACACTGTCAAAATAAGGGCCTGAATCCTTACATCGAAAGTTAATATTCTTTAAGATTATGTTATAGTCCTAATTCAGTCCAAAATTTAGTCCTGGTTTAATTGATTACTATGCCTTTGGTTTATTAAGCTATTGTAACACATGTATTTTCTGTGTGTTTAAGTGTTACCTAAAACATGAGGTCTGCATATATGACCATGTATGTAAATTACTACAATAAAATAATGAATGCAAAAATAAATAATCTTACACTATTGTCAGGGAGAAAGAGGTGGTAGAGCACATTGCCCACTTCGAGTTGGCGGTTCAGTCCCTGTACACTTCATATTAGTGTTGTGTCATTGGGCAAGACCCCTTTATCTATCTTGCATATGTATGAATTTTGAATTATTACAATCTTCAAACATTGGCAGTCACATCCTTACTGCAAAATGAAACATGGCATAATGCATGTTTTTCCAATATTATGCTTGTTACACAGGATCACAGTGTCTTGCGGAGGATGTCAGTGATCAATGGATGTGTTTGAATTCAGGGCACATGGGCTGAAGGGGTTTGTGCTAATCACACGCATGTCTTTGTACAGTAAAAGACGCACACTTTATCATTGTGTTATTTTGTTGAATGGTTTGGTATTGGCTATAGTATCAAATGCATAGTCTCGATGTCACGTTAAAATGGCCTCAGCCCCTCCACTTGGTAGTTTATTTTTGACATAGACACTAGACAGCAGTCTAGTCAATCAAACACAGCCTAGCTTTTTACGAGGGCATCTTTTTTATGCTTTGTATATAGAGCATATGTCTAATCAAACAAATCCGACAAAGTTCACAGCTTTAGGTCATTAGGGCGGGGTCTCTTAATTGCTCGTTAACGATATAAAAACCCTTAGAAATCACACATGTATGATTAAGGTGCCCGTTGGTGCCGTTTCGCCGATATACACCTAGTTCTGTTTAACCTATGACTATAGGACTCATGACTCGTATATAATATTGTATTACTTATGATATTATATTTGTGAGAAATTATTACATTTGCGGTTTATTACATTTGTGGGGATTATTACAAAACAATAATAATAGTACAATGTCTCTCTCCACATCACTATTTTAGATTTGAATTAATTAATAACAGTTATTTTCAAGAACTTTCACAGGCTGCTGGGTTTTGGCAAACAATTAATAAATGGTATAAGTATTTTTGGTTTGTGGTCTTGGCAATACGTTAATTTAAAATAATTTGAGCATATGATTGCTGTATTTGTAGCTCTTCAGTATCTTATAACAAAAAGTCTTGTTTTTCATATTGAGCCATCTGTTAATGCTCATACCTCTAACATCTGAAGTAGCACTTCCTAATAATGTTCAATAATAACACATTTCTCACTTGACACTAGAAAGCTTAGCATGTGCTCATAATGACTGCTGCATAGTGGGGGGCAGGGAGCGAGGAGGCTACAATGTGTGGCCTGTGTGCAGTGAAATCCTATTTGTTATTTAGAAAGCCATGTCAAAGCAGAGGTCATGAAATCTATAGGGGAACAGCTGGGGCCTTGTGTAGCACTGAGGCTGCTCGTGTGGTGAAGGATGTGCATTACTGACATCTGCTGGAGACCTTGGATATTAAGTAGTTGAAACAAATGAAACTATTTTCTTTACATGCTTTTTCAACATCTAAATTCAATTAAGTGTCCATGCTGAGTACAGTTAGGTTCCTTCCACCATTTCTATCAGTGGTTGTAGGCTGTTCACATCTTTCTGTCTCTGTCTTCCCATTCAAACCCTAAAGTGAATGATTTTATAAACCTTACTACATACTGCATTTGTTGCCATGTGCCTAAAGTATTTGCAAATACTGCACATCTTTACCTTCTCATATTCATCTTTTTGTATTGTTTTGGTTTTAGGTAAAATCCTTTTTCGGAGGAGCCATGTTCGAGATGTGGCCATGAAGAGGCTGCGTTTCATTGATGACTATTGCAGGGTAAGAAATCTAATCATACTTCATTCTTCATATATGACTCTAAGGGGATTGTTCCCAGTCTGTGCGGGGTCAGAGGCTGTGCCCTTTCCCACCCTTTTACTGGCTTCAGACATTATTTGTGACTGTTGGGGTGAACTGTAGAGAGCACAGAGCAGTGGGTCTCAAATGTCAACATCTAAGAAAACTGTTCTATCATATTATTGGACTAAATCAAGCCTAAAGAAGAACAATGGATTACTAACTAAAGGACAAAAAAGTATACCAAGGCAAAGACCTGGACTGAACTGGGGCTAAACCAAACAAAGACATGACTAAACCAGGTCTAAACCAGCAGTAAGTAGTGCTGCTGAATATGTCAAATTGATGACTTACTACCAGAAAAACATACCCCCAGTAGTACATGAGTCTGGTTGACAAACATATTCAAAGCAGTATTCATTTATTTATTTATTTGGATTTTTTAAACAGGAAAAGCTTAAAATAATAGGGCCTGACTCGGTACAGATGCTGATTTCCAGCTGGTTCCTTCTCTGCAGAACATGAAAACACAAGCAAACATCACATCAGCCAATACAAGACAACACAGTCAAACAGACATGTATACTGTAGGATAGTTGAAACTTTAAGGTACATTTGTGTGCTTGCAAACAAGTTGACCTAGTTCTACATTAATCTTTTTAATCATTCAATTTCCAAGGTCTTAATCCCATAAATTGCTTGCTTCCCATTTCTATCCTAATCCCAAAAATGTCTGAAATTTGACTCTTGCCTTATGACTTCCTGGTCCCCTTTTTGTCCAATTTTGATTTATTCCCCAAACTCTGATATACCCTCCCCATTTCCTTCCTTCCTTCCTTGTACATAGTTACAGTCAAAACTAGAAAGATCCATTTTGCTGCATTTGGACTTTCATCGTGTTTTGTCCCTATTCACTCAATTAGGGAACAGCTACAGTTGGCCCACATTAAAAAAGGTTGCACACAGTATCAACTTTATAATTGGGAAAAGATTTTAACAAACTCCAGGCAATTTTACACAGATCTGAAATGATCGGGCCAGACCTACCCCTCATTACTCAAATAACCGTAGGCGCTCTAATGTTTACAGTTTGTGGAATACACTGTAAAAGACAAACATGTTAACACAATCTGGGAAACAGACTTAAAAATACTAGTGGATCCAAAGTTTTTCTTTTTTCCCCTCAACTGACATGATTAAAAAAACACATCTTGTGTAGTCAGTTGCTTTGACTTTTTGAGATCTCAGCTCCTATAAGCTTTAAATGGACTATAACCCTTGATAATGGTCATTTAGCCCTTGTTCCACTTGATCCTGCAGACTATCCCAGCAACTATGGGCCTTAGGCAGGGTACACCCTGGGGAATGTCTAGGTATTAGCTGGGTTGACACAGAGACATACAAATATAGGCGACCCTTCACTCTCACATTCATTGACTCGGGGCAATTTAGACTTACCAATTCTCTTAACACTTTCATGTCTTTGGGCGGTGGAAGGAATGCCAGAGAGAACCCATGGATCTGCCACTGTGATTATTATTTGAATTTATTTTGTATTTTTAAACCAATGACATTTTTTTTTTTTTTACATAATGTTCAGTAGTACATTTTTACAGTATACTGAAGTGTACCACAGCCTGTTTACTTCCGGTATCCTGTTTATGAGGGAACACAGAGGAGGCTTAATTACCCACTGTTTCTCAGAGGGTGAGCTCTCATGAGATGAAGATGTCCAGCTGTTGGTCTGCCACAAGAAGCTTCTTTTTTCTCAGTTACACATCCGATTGGCTGATTCAATAATGTAGGATTCAGAGAGAGATAGATCTTCTGGTTTAAAGGCCTAATTTAGTCTTGATTTAGGCCCAAGTTAATGATGTACTGTATTTGTCTGTAGTAATCCCTAATTTAATTCTTGGTTCAGAATTGGGTTGGTTCTATCACAATAGTTAAACAAACTTCAAACAGATTGCAGATTTGTTGCCACAAAAAGCTTTTGTTTTTCCAATTTCATTTGCTTGGGCTGGGCGATATGGCCAATAACTCTGAGTGGAGTCCTCAAATCCTTACCGTGTTCTCTCCGGGTACTAGCTTCCTCCCACAATGCATTTGTTAGATGAACTGGTGAATCTAAATTGCCCATAGTCAACGAATGTGAGAGTAGTAGTTACTACTCATCATGGATAAAAATAAATAAATAACACAAACAAAACACACACACAAAAAACAGTATATCACCCAGCCACCAAGCTCTTTCTACATGACAGGATACATTGGATGGTTTATTTGCAGTTAGTCACACATGTTCACATCGGTACATGTGCTCTTAGTCGTTGATATTAGCCACGTGCTCACAACATCAAATATGCATGACCATCAGACATATGACACTGTAATATGGCCACCTCACTGAACGTATTGAAGAGGAACAACGGACAACGACAATGGTCCGGGGAAGATTTGATTTGAAGAGTATTATAGAATGTGTATAGAAGCAAAATCTTACACCGTATTTACAGTGGACTTTGTGTTATTCTTCATTATCTTGAAATTTATAATATTTTGTTCTATCCATTAATCAATCCCATCAAATTATTTATTTTGTCATTTGCCACTAACAACTTAAGATAATTGCCCAACTACCTCCATATATTTTGGTCTTCCCTGATGTAATGATACAAATACTTAAGTCAATTTACTTTTAGCACAGAGCAATGAACTGCATTATATCTAAGCATTGAGTAAAATTTGCTAAAGCAGTGATTTCAAATTGCTCATGGAACCATTTTTACAGTATATGAAGTTCTGAATGTTTTCACCATAAAATACTACATCTATTACATGTGACCATTGACCTTCTCATTTCCGTCTGTCTGCTTAGGCTCTGGTGAGACTTCCTCCTCAGATTTCTCAGAGCGAGGAGGTGCTGCGCTTTTTTGAGACCAAGGCCGAAGACATCAACCCCCCTGTGGAGTGAGTATCATGTACTGCTGTCTACTGTATATATGCATTCACACCACACTGTAAAATCGGACAACTTAACTTTACTTTAAAAATCTAGAAAAATTCTTCAAAATACCAATAGTTTTTTGGCACCATTAGTTGCAATCAGACTACACTGTCACCCTCACAGTTATTGTTGAAAAAATTGTTGAAAAAAAAAAAATATGCCAAAAAACTACTATCAAGTCATAACTATTATTTTAATTTAGTCTCTCCACTTTGACCAATAGTAGTTGAGTTTTTGAGTTGAGTGGCAGCCTACATAAACTCTGACTTAACGTCACAGAAAATAGTCAAATTTATAATTTTTTTATTTTTGGAAACCTCTCTAATGCATAATTAGCTTCCTAGATTATTTGAAGTAAGGTAACATTTTGCAGTGTATATTTATGGTGGTTACATGACATACATAATCCATTGCTGATTTTCTGTGTCTGAGTCTGAGTCTGAGTCTGAGTCTGCGTCTGCGTCTACGTCTGATGAAGCTTGTGCTGTATTTTCATGATTGAAGACGTCACAGCTGCACCACTGTCCTCTATATGTAAATCACACTGTGTAAATCATGTTAATGTTAAACCAGTATTAGGGTTTGATTGAATTTAAACATTTAATTGTCAGTAAATGTGACATTGTTTGTGTTGAAATTATAGATTTTCTTGTTGGTTTGGCTGGAATAGGAACACACACGGTTTATCTAAACCCGTTAGGTAGGGGTGTGTGATATGGCAATTAAGATTGATGATAGGACGGACTCTGGATGAAGTAGTTAAAAAGGTGTTATGAAGACACTGATAGCAGTAATCTGTGTAAGACAAAAAATACGATCCTCGCCCGAGCGCATACTGTCGTTGTGTCCCTGGGCAAGACACTTAAACCACATTGGCTATGAATGAATGTGGTTGTGTTTGGTGTTTGGTGATGGTCAGTGGCAGCCATGTCTCTGGCAGTGTGCCTCAGGGTAGCTGTTGTTACAGAAGTAGTTTACTACCACCAGTGTGTGACTGTGGATAGCGCTTTGGGTATCTCGAAATGCAAGTGTAAATCAGTATTATTATTACAAAGGCTACTAAAATTGTGATAAAATCTAAATTGGGAGTCTGGCTTAAAATGGTGATATATTTTTGCCATATCATTTACCCCTACTTTAAGGTCACATTTTCATTCATATTATTAGAGATGATAATTTGGCTGACCCACATGGAGTCTGCATTGTCTTCCTGTGTTGGAATGGATTAAAGCATAACAGTGTTCTTATAAGATAATCGACTTTCTTAAAATACTTCATAATTTTACAGTGAATTAGCTCATTAGTGCTCACTTTCTACTCTATTCCCAGATCAGCTCCTTCTCCTGTAGTTCGTTTAAACCTCCTACCAGGCCGTACACTGGGTTGGAGGTGGGTGGGTGTTCAGGGGAGCGAGGTTTGATGGATGTGCGGGTGGGTGGAGGAGGAGTATGAGAATGACTTGTCTCATAGCAGGAGATAGCCCCTTTGGGTAGTTTTTAATTAGAGAATACACTCCACTCTGCGAAGCCCAAATGCCAGTATCACAGTGTTCATTTGTAATGTGTTCCTGTATGCATGGAGACAGCTGGCCCCCAGGCACTGCTGCTACTGAGAGCTCTTGTTTGATTCAAGATGCATCTTTTTATTCACAATATTTTAATTAGTTTTCTTAGTGTTACTCAGGTCTGGACCTCTGTATTTTATATAATATATTTAATAATATACTATATGTCAGCTTAAGACCACCATCCAGACAGAAGTACTACTCTATAGTCTCCCTTCCTTTGTTTCCATCTGTACTGATTTTGGGTGATAAAATCTATAGGGTTTAGTGTCCTCTGTCTGACAGTATATCTCAGCACACTCTAATTGCTGCTTCTCTTTTTTTAATTCTTAGCGTCTAGCTCGGCATGTAGATATTGAGAGTGTTTAATTGACTCTGTAGCTCAAGGTTACAAACTGTCGCCATCATTCTTTTGATCAACATCTTTGGTTCTTCTTCATCAGCTGCCCGGAACTGCTTTCCATCACGCCTGAGTGACCCTCTCATTTAAAACCCTTGTACATTAGCATCTAATGTTTAAGAACATGTGTAAAAAGACTTAAAGATAAATGGTGTTATGACTGTGTGCAGTGCAGAAATTAGTTTCACCATTGGCTATAAAGGGAACAAACCAGGTGATAAACCAAGTATCGACCTATATAGATTGCTGCTGTTGTGCAAAAAGTATATGCCTGGTAATGTTTTGAAACTGTCAGAGAAAGAAAAGCCAGCAGACAACAGGCTCCACAGGACAAAAGCTTGTCTGACCTCGAAAAGTAGTTTTTACTACATTTTGTTATTGATTAATTTGTACATTTAAAAGCAGTTATTTAGATCATGAGTTGTTTACAAAATATTTGTATTGAAAATGATATCGAATAAACTGGTCATTTAAATTTTCCGCACTATAAGGCGCACTTAAAAACCTTTAATTTTCTCAAAACCAACAGTGCGCCTTATAATCCGGAGCGCCTTATATATGGATTAATTCTGGTTGTGCTTACTGACCTCCAA
>JAVQKC010015531.1:0-16880 GCA_036025475.1 Philypnodon macrostomus
ATATATATATATATATATATATATATATATATATATGACTGACTAGGACTAAAACACAGCCAATGTAGGACTGAATTCTCATTTTCATTAAAGGCTCCTATAGGAAAAGTCATTTTAACATTAAATTGAATTGTATCTGTCAGATTAAAAAACAAGTTCACTAATGCAATATATTTAGATTTTTGCAAAAAATAATATTGCATTTGCAGATATTGAATTTAGTGATAAATTGTGCATTGCTGCCCTTATAATAGTCTTCATGGTCATTGATCAGTCACTACCAAAATGTATTCTACTGTTATTGTATCACTGTGATGCAGTGGGGCATGTCTGAACATGTTAGAGCCCACAGACACTGCAGCACTTTGCACCTGTAACAAGAATAGATGCAGAAGTAATTAACACTGTGAAATTAGAGGTTTCAAACATAATAAAACACAACAGGGATTAGAGCAGCACATTATCGATATAATGTAATATTGGTATTAATTTTTTTTTTAATATATTGCGAAATATTATTGCCATAATATAATTAAACGTCAGATTTTAGTCATGATTTTTTTTCTTTTTAGTCCTACTTTGGACCTGTGTTAGTCCTTGTTTAATCTTAAAGCTGCACTACCTGATTTCTTTTTCCTTGTATTTTCACAAAGATAATTATTTAGATATTAGTACAGCATAACAGAAGTCATATGAGAATTTTTTTTACTTTGAGGTCACCTGTGGGCGATGTTGGGTTTTTGTTTTAACAAATCACAGGCTTCCACAGGACAGGAGCACTCTTATTGGTTGAAACATTGTATATTTATCAAGAACTAGAATCTATCAGGAATAATGTGAGGGAGCTGATGTTTTATCACTATTATTTTTATTTTAAAGAATTAAAAGATCAACTCCAGATCTCTGCTGTTACTGGCATACTTCCTTGTTTGTGTGAGGCCGTGATAGAGGGCCGCAAAGGAGAGGAATTAGGAAAGGGGGTGTATCATTCAAACTTAGATTTTTTTTTAACTCATCACTTTTACAGTCACAAAATCAGGTCATGCAGCTTTAAGTTTTAATTTAGCAATTTGAACTGCTCTGCATTTAGCAACTTGTCTTGCAGATAAAATGAACACAATCTTCAGACATGATTTATATTTAATTTTTAAACTTTTTACCAAGTCTCCTGTATGCAGAGGAATGGAAACACAATTCCTGTTTGTGGAGAGTGTAGTGGGCCTATTGTAGAAAACCGCTAAGGTTAATGCTGGACAGGTGTGGTATGGGTTTGTGTATGGTTGTATTAAGTCATAATGTTATGCCTGATGGGTGTACAGTCCTGTCTGAGTGTTTGTAGTAGCTTGTGTAGTGGAGCCTGTCATGACAACATCATCACGCCTCAGCGATCTACAAATGATTCAGTTCACAGACACTCACAACTCAACAGGAGTCAGCCTAACGGCTCTTCACTGTGTTGTCTTGTTCTAGTTTTTTTATATAACAGCAGCTCGCAACACTTGCCCTTGAGACCAACACACGTCTTTGATACAGCTACACGAGTGAGTGAGTCATCCGGAGGCCCACATGAACACCAATAACACTGGAATTATAGCATTGTCATCATCTCCCAAATCAAAAATACTGACTATATGAGTAGGTGGCAAATCTAATATTTGTTTGTCAAACCTTGAAAGATGAATGTATGTTGGGGCCACCTAAAGATTCCCCACATCGATGTTATTGAGTGATTATTCAGACAAATGTTTAGGAACAATATTGTGTCATGAATTTGCTTTTACATCGCATTCTATGTGTCTTGCATGTAGGTAGAGAAATTAGACCTAACAAATGTACAAATATTCTAACCAATCTCTTCTGAACATTCTCATATATATATATATATATATATATATATATATATAAATCCTTCTGAATGAAGCTTATATGTCCTCTGATAAATATTAGCTTAAAGCTGTAGTCTGGAGGTTTCCTTCATGTTGTAAAGTAGGTCATCTGTCATGATGATGATGATGATGATGATGATGATGATTATTATTATTATACTGTGGTCCCTCCCCTGGCCTCTACAGCAACATCAAATTTGTGTGGGCCCACAAATTTGTCAAAAAAATCTAATTTGAAGATGTAGAGAATAGAGCATTTTGTATTTGAGGGAACCACAGCTTTAATAAACAGTTTTGTACATATACTGTATTGTCCCTTTAATCTGGTGTCCTTGAGCACTCATCTTGATGTAGTTGTTTACATAATAGTGTGAGCTGCTGACACTTGCTGTGGGTGGACACACATGGTCCTGCTATGACTTCATGTTGTTGCTTACACTACGCACTCATACTTTATTTTGGATTTTGCCTTATAAACCCTTATATCTGACAGTCCACTTGCAAGTTTAGGGATATGGACATAATATACTGTATTTTCCGGACTATAACTCACTTTTTTTCATAGTTCATGGTCAGTTCCTGTGACTTATAGATGAAAAATATATATAATTTTTATGGTTCACAAACCTTTACTTTCACACCTCCATTTTAAAATGCAGACTATCAGACTTTCCATGAAGTGCTCACTGCCGTCGCAGTGAAAATGGGGGCGTGTCTCAGGAAGAGAGAGTTGTTTTGGTTTCATGTGGAGAAATGCTTCAACTTTAGCGGCTTGTTTTACAGTTAAGTTAGACAGATATAATCATTAAACTAGTGTAGATTATAAAGAGATATGGTAGTAATGATATACAGTGAATACAGAAAGGATAATGCACTGTTTAGGAGCCGTTTAGTTCTCTATATTATCACGTATTAAACTATCGGCTACACAGGAGCCTGCTGCTGTAGCGGAGGTTAAAGCCACATAAACACGTGAGTCTGATGTATTTAACCCTCTGAGAGATGATTCACTGGTTTCTTTCTTAGGTTTGCTCTTCTTTGTGTCTGTAGACATCTGTGAGGTGTGTCTGTTCTTGGTCTTAGATATTGTGAAGTGCGACTTATAGTCCAGAACATACGGTACTGTGAATTGAGCTGATCTTGCTTTAATAAGCAAGAGTAATCTGAGCTACATTATCAAACTCAGCCTTTTTACTTGTCTTACCATAACTCTCTTACAAGGTCTAGACATGTCACATCACCTAGAGAAGGAATTATGATCCAGCTGTCCATGGCCATGACCCTTACCCATGTGGAGAACCTATCAAAAATAATATGATTTCACTGCAATGAAGAGCAACATCTTTTATCATCACAGTGCAAATGAAAGAAATCCATATGCAGCCAACCTAAAAGCGCACCTAACACACAAGTCTGATATAGAGGTTTGATCTTTAACAACGCTGTGTAAGCCATTGTTGTGTGCTGCCAAGTGCTTTGGCCTTTTGGCAGAAGAAAACTAAAGCAACAAATAGTTCAGAATTTAAAGTTTTTCTGTGAGATAAATTGACATAAACTAGATCGTAGGCTGTAAGATGGAGCTAGATATTCCTGTGGCATACATACTAGATCATTTTAATATGCTTTCAGTGTTCAAAAAAGTATATTCTGATATGATTGCTTCATTATTGATTGCCTAATCTGCAGTCATTTCTGAAAATAAGTTGCTACGGCATTGATAGCACTGACTCCGCTGGGTCACCATATCTGATTAACCTTTCGGCCAGTCCTCTAAAAGCAAGGAGAGACATGAACAGTCACTCTATATTCAGCTTCTTTTGGAAGTGATTAGATCAATCTCGACTGCTTAGCCTGGCTTGGGGCCCTAGCTGATAGTGTTCGCTGGCTGACTCACACAAAGCAGACTTCCAAGCTTCTACAGGATCGGGAGCACTCCAGACTAGGGGTTTTCTGAAGGAAGATAGTGTAGACAAAGTTGAACAGTGAAGTCTTAGCCAAAAAACAATACTCGTCTTTGTCCAGGAGCGTCGACGTGCTAGTCTCGCCATGTCGGTCAGGTCGCTCGAGGCTTGAAAAGTTGCAAGGTAATCCCGCAATTAATCTTTGGACATGGGTTTTACAAGGATTTAGTCAACGACTTTATTAAAGATATTGAATTACTTAGCATTTTTCATTTAGATCTTTCATTCCGTATCCCATGAGAGGGAATGTGTGTGATCAAGTAGCCGGCAAACCGATGGAATATAATGACTCTGTGTTACCGGACTAGCCCGCGGGCACAGATTAAGGAAATGAGACAGAGTTTGCAGACTTATTCATGCCGCTCCCCCAGTCTCATTATCGGCCGCTTACCAGAGGGGATAGCACTGGAGCTCAGAGCACCTGCGTCCTAGCCAAACTCACAACCTCCAAACAAATGGCAGATGGGAGGAGTGTATGAGGCAAAAGGGCGAATAAGGGAAAGGTAGTGTTGGGTGAAAATAGTGATTGATTCCCAAAGCTAGCATTAGCATTCACAAATAAAATTGCACTGGTGTTGAAACAGTTATTTGAACAAACTTGACAAGGGACTGCCTGCACCATACTGTATTTATGCCTTGTTATACCTGATTCATCCATTGATGAAATGGTATATCTATTTATCAATGTTGGAATTACTGGGCTTTAACAGTGTATCTGAACAATTCATGTATTCTCACTGAGAGAGTAAAGTTAGAGGTCAGATGAACAGTTTAACCCATTTTGAAAAGATTTATCTTGGTTTAATTTTTTTTTTTTACATAATAAATACTGGCATTTTACAGGGCAGTGTAAATTTTATGACCCACTAAATGAGAAACCTAAGCACTTTGGGATGAACTCTCATTATTATCTCCTTGGATACTTGACCGGTAGACCACACCACAGAATGTCTGGGTAAATTACAATACAATTCTGACAATGTAATAAAAAAGTGAGGGAGTTCCACAAGGGGCTATTCTCGGCCCATTGTTCCTTTTAAATCTTACAACAAAAATACTCCAAAATGCACAGAACTAAATAGGTATTTATTGTACCTCAAGAGAATGGGGTTTGTTGTCTAATATTGTTGATTGATGTTTTGTTTGATTGATGACGCAAAATATATATGACTTGGTTTTGACATTCTAATTTAAGTCTTAAGGCTCACTGAAGGCTACCTCAAAGTTTTAAATATTGTACTTGATAGCGAGTCACTGGAATTTTTAACTGTCATAATTCTTCAAAAATCCAATATAGTTGTTGTAAACAGCTTCCAAAATCCTCCTAGTAATACCATTCCCACCTCCTCTTCACTGAGATTCTTATACTCTATAAGTTTTTCAGACATTTTTTTTCTCTATAAGATATTGCTCAGGTTAAAGAGCACCCTTATTCCTTGTAGGATCTGTACCAGTCCAGATTGTTAAGTGATAACCCACTGCGCATGAAAATTTAAAATGACCCCTGAGATCATATTTATAACAACATTACAGACGTTGGCAAGTAATAAGTGTACATACAGATGTATTATGGGAAACATAATTAACACATTTTGCGAAAGTTGCAGGAGCCATGTAAATTATTAGCAGAAGCGGCGGAGTGTGGAATCCCTGATGGATTGCACACAGCCCAACAGATGTCTTTCCAACATTCTTGTACTTTTCACCTTTTAACTTAGACTTTTTGGCAAAACCCAACACATTTAAATGCATGCCTAACTTGAGTGGGTGTCTGGCTTTGTTCGGGCCACTGTGGTTTAAGGTAGAGACGCTGCTTCGACACCTCCACACTCCTCCAAAGTGCTGCTCGATTCACTGGCTTCAAAAATGCACATAAATACTGGAGGTATAGTGAAGGAGGGGGTATAGCGCTCATTCCGGCAGATTGGAGTTTGTGTTTTCTGTGAACATTTCTCAGAGGCACGGAGATATATTGAAGGCAGATGGTTCGTTTAACTCAATGCGCAGGGATAAAACTGAGTAGAAAAACAATGCTTAGTGGAGTAGAAAAGATGTGGAAGGAGATTAGTGCTGCAGTATTTGGTTATATTAGTAAAAGAAAATGACCAAAACTATTTAAATGTTCTACTTGTTCCAGATTCTGTCAACAGCAACAGCATTCATATCTACAGTGTGACGCATCATAGCATCAACTTACTGTTGAACAAAAATTAACACAATTATTTCAGATAATGCAAAATGCTGCAGCCAGTCAAAAAACTTGAACCAAAAATTACAGTTCCACTTGGATGAGTATGTTTTATAGTGCCAAGTAATAATTTGTACTGTAAATACTTGCTTCATACATTGAGTTATGTTCCTAACACACCAGATGGGCCCTGTCTCGCAATTGCGCAGAATCCATTCATTCTACTTCCAACACCAAGAAATAATAATTTGTTTCTTGGCCAATAACTATAACAGTACTGTACATAATTACCACGCAAATAAAGTGGTACACCAGCCACAATATGTGCTCTCCCCAAGCCTGGTTAAACTAGAAAGCACAAACTAGAGTGCAGGCCTCTACTTGCACTCCTAAATTAAATCATTCTAAATAGAACTGTGGGACCCCTCCAAAAAAAAAAAAAAAAAAAATAAGGACTTCTCTTTCATTGTTTCTATTAATGACAACAATTTAAAAAATCATTCCAATCAATATTACAATGGGATGTTACCAAAACCAAAGAAACAACACTAATAGCCTAAAACATTACCTCTTTGGTGGAGGTAAAAAAAAAACAATGATTGCCCCAAGACATCAAAACGCTAAAGGCCTTCCTTTTTGTTTTTTATATCAGTGTATTATGTAAAACCCCATTGCATGTTAACTGACAACAGAACAATTACCTAATCTTCCAAGCAAAGTATTCTATAGGCAAATGAGTAGCCATCACCCCCATGTCAGTTAGTAGTGCAAGTTAGGTCTTTTAGGAGGACAAGGATACAAAGGTAGAGCGGCTTTGGTGAAATTCAGACCCCAACGTAATTAAAATGTGGAGGCAAAACACCTATGCATATGCAAATGCTGCCAAAAATCTCATTAATCGCCTTAAAATTTTAAACAATATTACTCTGACAGGGTTTTACAGAAAACCATTACTTGAAATAATTGCATGCAATGTTGGATCAACAAGCTATTAAATAATTTTTTCCAACAGTTCTGACTGAAAATGGGGGCAATATATTTTTTCACATCACTGTATAATGACAAACATAATGGTAGTTATGGCAATCAAAACAGGATCTGTGCCTGACAAAAGTAAAATACACTATGGGCATCTGTGACTATAAAAATCAAACATTGAATTGGTGTTGGTACATATGGTAAAAGGCTCACCCTACAGTCATTCTTTGGTAGTACTGCCATTATGTCCTTGGGCAAGACACTTCAATCTTATATATAAATGTGTTTATGTAATTGTTTTGTTGTGTTTGGTGGTGGTCATTAATACAACTTGAAGGTACCATTGCAAACTAAACAAAACCCCCTTAGGTTAACTGCAAACCAAATACAGTATACATATCTTTCATGAATAAAACACAATGGGTGGTATATACCATATAAAACCCTCATTGCCCATGACTAATTAATGTGCACTATAGCTTCACGTGGTTTTAATATGCTGTCCAAGCCCATAGTCCAAACCCAGTTCTGTCTGCTCATTGTCAAGACTTTCTCCAAAACACAGATGAGCATTTAGCTACTCGACAGCTAGACATACTCCCACTAGATTCAATGGGACTAAATGGAACATATAGAGGACTAACTAATGCCAGGTGGAATGAACGCTGAGCTGCCTTAATGATTAATTGATTAGGCGACGTAGAGGAAAAGTCAATCGCCTTGTATTTTCAATCTACCCCCTCAGCCTCCTGGACATAAAGATTTCATTGTGTGTTCTTGAGTAGCTGACATGGAAAAGCCATCCATGCTGTATATATCCAGGGGTAAAAGACCTATAGCATTGTACTCTAAGAATGAGAGCTAACCTGTCAATAGCAGCTAATTTACAACAGCTTGGAGTACAGTAAATGCCAGAGGACTGTAGGTGGTTAGCGAACAAATGTGCATGTTCATGGCTACAGTATAAGTCCAAGAGGCACAACATCGCAGAGTTTATGATGTTGCCTGGATACCACAGATGATCACACTAATTTATCTCTATATAGCACATAAAAGGTTATTAGCTTAATTGAACAAGGCAGTCGTATAAGCCTTTGGGTGGTAGTTCAATGCATTTCTAATCCTACTATAGAATAAATAACACTACTATAGAATAAATAACACTATTCAGGGGCACCTTAGTTGAAATGCCCTTCTCACATTTCCCTACTTTAACACATTCTTTCATCTCTAGGTGGCAGAATAAAACAAAACTGCATTTATAGTTGTTTTGAGAAAAAAAGATGCAGAGAATATGGTTAAATGGAGGTCAAGAATTTCCCCCCAAAAATGTTCATGTATTTCACATTGAATTTTGAGTGTGCATTCTAATGTATAAAAGGAGAATAAATAAAAGGAAAGCCTGATATATATATATAGGGAAGCTTCACAATCGCAAGCTTCACAATTACTAGCGCTAGTAATACAACCAGAAAAAACACATAAAAGCACAATTAATATTGCAGTACCCCACATCCCAAAGGCTGCAAGATGCCAAGCTACTATTTTAATACTATGTTAATTCTAGTCAAAATTTTAAATTCCTGATCGAACAAATGCTAACATAACTGACCATATAGTGCTTCTTTCTTTAAACTGTCTGTATTTTTTGTAAGCCTACTCTCCCTGTGGACCGATAATGAAATTTGTGTTACTAAAAAAAAACCTAGCAGTATGAGTGATCTAGTGGTCAGCGCGGCAGCATCTGGGCCACGGCTGCCCGACAGAATGCTCTGCCTGACACGGACCTCCATCTCCCCTGGTTCCACCAGCAGCCAGCCTGTCAGGAAGATGAAAATATGCCTGCCTTCATTTAGTGCTGTGGGGATCCTGTGGAGAAAAGGGGCAGGTAGAGCTAATGGACTACTCTAGGACACAGTGGGCTGTCGACTCAGCAATGCCGCGGGCTGTCTCACCAGGACGTGACTTTTTTATATGACAATCTCTCCGAGACCGCGGCAGCCAACGTGGACCCGAGAGCCATCACCCCTGTGCCACCTTTGGACAGGATTTACTGTAAACAAAATCCATTTTCAGAGAATGTTGTTTTATTTATTATTTTACAACCGGTGGTGGTGACATAAATCACTGGGGCGGGTTTTTACACAAAAGAGATATTTTGTACATAGATTGTGTTTGGTGGGCTGTATCAGAATGCCTTATATTGAAATAAGGTAGGCAATAATGCATGAAATTATACTCCTGATAGAAAGACCCATTCACTTTCCTAGTGAAGTGGATCTGGAATCTCTCAAAAAAAGGTTGAAGGTGATCCTGTTGTGGTAATCTAAAATAATGCAGTGTTTCCCCAATTATTTTTCTGAATGCACTATGCTTTTGCTTGTTCACTATAGTTTGTCAAAGTAAGTCACAAAAATAGCTTAGTTTAGTTTTGTAGTCCTCCTATAGGAGAGGAAACAGTAAGTGCTGATCTTTTCATGCTGCTCCATTTCTTTGGCAAGTTTTTCACCAGATGCTCTTGCTGGCGCAAACAGCCACTTGTGACTGTTGTTTCAGTGAGTATCTCACGTGGTGAACAGCTCATGTACAATGGGAAGGGCTTGATTTGTTTGTTTGGTTATGTTCAGAGGCAGTTTATTTTGTAACTATTGGTATTGTCCTTGAGGATTCAACTACTTGAAAATAGCTTGCTAGGATACTTGCTAGTTTTTTGAATGGCTTATTTACAGAATGCAGGCAACAAAACTAAAATACTGAATCACTGTGAAACATATAAATTCACAATATTACATTAAGGCTGCAATTTAATGTCATTTATTTGATGTTTGTCATGTATGTACGCATTCATTTGCCGGCCTCTATGCTCTGTGTGATCACACTAAGACCATTAACTAGATCCAGCTCTAGTTGTCAGTCTACGTGAGCAATAAGAGCAGAAGAGCAGCTGCACTGATTGACAGGGAGGAAATTGAAGTGCCACATGAAACATGTTAACCATATTTTGCAGCGAGTTGACACCCACGTCAGATAAACAACCGGAGCAGAGACAACAGCACAGCTAAAGAAGAGGAGAAAGACACTGTAATTTTCACGCATCCATTAACACTGGCTTCCAAAATCATTGTTAGCTATTCTGTCCTTTATCTTAGCTGAGTTCTACTATTCCAGGCAGTGTTTGTGAACGTTATCTACAGTATGTGAGAACCACAGCTTGAGACATGTGAGCACACTAAAAGCACATGGAGGCTAACCCTATCTCACAATGGTCAAAATACAGTGGCTTGATTTGAACTGGGGACCTTCTAGTTTGAGGGAAATCTATCTATTCAAGCACAGTTTTCTATTTAGCTGAAAAACAAACAAACAAATAAACAAACAAAATATCAAAAAACCTATGTCTCTTTATGTGATGCAAATTGTGGACTCACAAATAATATACTGGTCTTAGTTTACAATGATTAACAGCATTTCTTGACCTAATGAAAAAAATCTAAACGGAATTATATTATTGCTAACACATTTTTTCTCAAGATGGAGTTGGCATGCTAACAAAGTAATTACGACTAATGCTTACTGCTGATGCTAGCATCTTGCAACATCTGATGAAGTTGTAACTAAGTTGGTGAAGTTGGTAATGTGAGACCTCCTTTCCTTGTCCGTAAGATGGACAAGTTGGCATGCTGTTGGGACCACGCTAACATTGCTAATCACAAATGCTAACTTACCATGATATCCACAACACTGGCTTGAAAGTGTACGTTCCTGTCTCAGCAGACCTTGACCAAGGTATTGGCACAATCTCAAAATGATAAAAGATCTGAACCAGCGCTGAGCCACAGCACCCTTTTGTCCAGTGACTACAGTGTTCTGGATCACCCCATTGCTGACAAACACTGTCACCTCCGTAGCACATCCAAAACACTTGCTTTCATGACTCCAGCCCCAGTACCATAGTCTGACAGTAATCTATGACAGTGTTGACAATGTCAGAGCCACGTCCTAAGACATCTGAGCAAATAAGGGAGTGAAATAAAAAACAAGACAGTGTAAAGGGTATGACAGTTCACGGTGTAACACAGAATACGTGGTTTTGTGTAATCTAAAAGTGAGACTCTTACCATGGCAGCAGCATGTGAATGCTTCGCTGCATCACACTGCACATCATTAGCATGGCAGCTCCGCCATGGACATACAGCAGCTGTCCACTGTTGTCATTAAGTCCAGACAGTTCAGGTTTGAGAGGCCTTGAGAATAAAGACGTTGCCTATTGTTGTGTGCATAACATCTGGGTCCCTGTGCAGCCTGTGACGCAAATAATAGTGAGTGTTTTTGCAAAGGACTTGGCAAAGAAAAAGACTTCATTAAATGATGGCTGTGAAAGTCTAAGTGTGAACACGCCTTTGAAGCACATACTGTGGGCAGGTGATAATAGGAATGTATCTCAGCTGCCAAAGGCCATACACAAGACATTATATGTTGATGAACTCATACACGCTGCAGAAATATGTGCCAGGTTGTTCAGTTTAATCCTGTCATAAGCTAAATTCTGTTAAACTTAGTGAAATAGCTTATGCAAAGACAGTGTAGCCGTTAAAGCCAACTTTCCAAAGCTCTCAATGAATCGACAAAGTCTAACACTGAGAAGAGTTTCACAACATATCAGGTTTACTTGAGGTCATCATTTCTGTAGAAGGAAGGGGACAAACAGACAACAAACTGGAGAAAATAATTGTATTACCTGAATAGGTCTGTTTTTCTATCCACAGGGAGAGGGTTTATACCCCATAGTTCCCCCATATTTTCTATGTTAGCTCAAGAGGGACAACGTTAACCTGTGTAGCCTGTGGCAACCTTTAAAAGGATTATGTCCAGTGAGGCTAAAGGCTCGTATGAGAATACACAAATGTCAACAGAGATAGAAAGATCCTTCAGGCACTTTTGCAGAGTGCAAGAACATCCTGTATTTATCCAGTGAGCAACAATTTCTCAAATATAGAATATATTAAACACTGTAGAATTCCCATTCTACAGTATTTTTCCTGAATTATATATTAATTATACTTTGAGCATTAATGTGGATGTATTATAAGACCAGGATGAGGTCGAACCCCCTATGCCTTGATGCGAGTCTCTGTAGTGACCATTCAGTCGTACTGCAGTGAGACATCCCCTGCGGCCCAAAAAGGACTTTTCCCATAGATCACAATGTACCAAGAAACTCCTAGTGCTTGCACTCCCAAAATGTTTGGATTTAGTCATGTTTATGATCAATTTTCCCATCATATACTTTTTCTATGTTAAAAAATCGACCAAAAAGGTGGGTCAGAACTGACCACACAGTCTATGTATACGAGGGCGGAGGCTCCAAAATGCAGTAAAACACTTTTTAGCATCATGCGACATTGAGCAAAATAAACTGAACTCAACGGTGGCCATCTTACTGCTCATTATCGTGGTTTTAAAATACATCCATGGTTCTAATTGCTAGCTAGCTTAGAACTGAATATGTGGATGTGCTGAGGAGTTTTAATGCTAGCTGAACCACAGTGCCTGTCTAATCCAGTGAATATGAAGCACTACTAAAGTTACAAAAATCAAATCTTTTTCTTTAAATTTGAATTGGCAAATATCTGAAAAGACTTGAATGTGTCAAAGATCACTCCGGCAACTTGTAAACCCACTCCTGCTCCACCACTATCTGTGTGACATTAGCCTTTGAGCAGAGGAGACATGGACATGCTGGAGATGAAATTGAAGAAATAATGGCACAAAGAAAGCATGGAGCTAAAGGAGAATCTGTGTGGACTGCTTTAAAAAGTCAAACTGACCATAACCAAATTTTGGACCAGAAGCCCTCGCTAAAAGACAACTCAAACTAGTTTCTGTATCATCTCAAAAGACACCACTGTTTTCAAATGCACTTTACAGTTGCCCTATATGTAGTTGGAATTGTATAGTATTAATAAACAATCTTTTTAAAGATATTTTTAAATGTAAATAAATAAATAGTAAATGTAGACCACTTGCAGTTGACAGGTATAAATTAATCTTGGGATGGACGATAAGGCAATAAAATATAAAATCGTGATATGAAGTTATGATGATCTGCTAATCTGGGATGATCATTGAATTGATTTTTGCTCTGCTCTTTACCCTAATTTTGGACAACATTTGGATGTACATTGAATTTGTAGTTAAAAGGAGTTCATGAAGAAGTAGTGTGTAAGACAAAAAAAAAGAAAAAGAAAATGTGATCAAATCAAAATTGTGATTTTGGCTTAATACATTATAGATTATATTTTTTACTATATCACCCATGCTAGACATACATAGTCTAGAAACAAGATAAACTGTCATGGCCACAGACAAAGAGAACATTATGCCATACTGTGATACTTTTTTTTTTAAATATATAGGCTTTCAGTCAAAACCGCCTGGGACTTCTTAAACGTGTAATGAAACATAGGCTGAGAGGTCTGTCAAAGTTATATGTAGTATGAAATAACTGCTGCTTATTCCAATGTGATAAATGCGGTCCCGTAAGAAGTAGCAGGTGAGAGCAGCGGCCATTTTTACTCCATTACACTCAATAAAATGTCCACTTAGTTCAGCGCTACACAAAGAGCACAATATGGCCGAGTCAAAAAGTCAATGCGAGCGAGTGGGTTTTATTTCTCCATATAAAACAAACATGAAACGGCCAGGGATTGTGGCAGTGACTGCTATAAGAATATTGCGGATCTGCTGTTGCCACCATACTTACTCCCTGTAGGTGTCTTACAGTGCTGTTGAAAGAGAAGCATAAGTTCATAGCTTGTTAATAGGGGTGGGACAAAATATCGATGTATTGAGATACCGTATTGGTATTGCAGGCTATTGGAATTGGATAATATTTTATATATTTCACAAACAAAAAATCTGACAGTACTTTTTACATTTTGTTTTTTATTTTGTTTTTTATTTTGTTTTTTATTTGTGAGATAAAGTGTTCACCATTCTAATTATTACCGTAAATTAATTTGATTATTTTTATTATTTTTTTTAATTATAAAATTATTAGAATACAGATTAAATACTTTATTAATGCCTTTAAAAAGCATGATATATCGTAGGTTATTATGTGATGCATTGAAGCTAGTGGAAATAGCGCTAGGTTGAGTAGAAGCTAAATCCAAGGCTAACACACAAGGTTGAGGTTAAATCAATGTGGGGCATATAAAGGTTATACAGCTATGAAGGTTACACTGTAGGTTTTAAGAGAAAAACTACTGCTCTGCTCCCAAAGCCTGTAAGAATTCACCTTGAGTCAGGAAAGGGAAGGGTGCATGCTGGGAAATCACTTTGACTCTTAAAAGTATGTTTTCATTCATTCAATTCCATTATTAAAATTGCTCAAAAGTAAATAGATAACTTGAAGCCTGTAAAGGTAATTGTATGACAGATCGAAATACAATCCAAACGTCGAAGATCAGCATGTACAATACTTAAAGCCCCGGCCAGCAGTCCTTATCAATAAACATTTGCTAAAAGTAAAGCCATGAGAAGGTCAGAGTCAATTATGTGGATAATATAACAGCAATGACATTCCCCTTGTCACAAAAGGAGAGGGTGTCTCCTGGGGCCGGCCTGAGACCTACGGCCTGCAGGAAGTCAATGACTGATGTCCGCAACCAGGACATTTTTTGCTTTTGTGCAAATTGAAGAAACATAACCATACATTTACAAGTGGCTGATCAATAACGGCCAAGACCTAAGAAATGTATCCAAGAGAAACCACTCGATAAGTCAGAGTCGGACCAAAGGCTTGCTATTGCTCTTCCATTACCAGACCTGGACCAGTGGACGCTGTAAACGCTGTTGTGGTGACAAGAGTCCACCATTAAACCTCAACTTGATGTGTGTACCTGGCAATCAGACAGAATTGTCCTTGTATTATTGGTTGCAATCATAACCATTCATCAGATGTGGTCCATTAAAGTGGTCACGTTACAAAGGGCAGTGTACCGCAGCCCTTTGCTATCACCAGTGTGACTCTATATACTATATCACTAGCCGCCGGGGAAACATATTCACTATTGTGTCTCATATTGCTTACATGACATTACAACATTGATCGTGTGAGTTGGATTTCTTCCATGCGAAAGCTTCATTTTCTACTGCAGTCAATGTAACCTAAAGCAATGGTTAGTTAGAACCAGGAGAAGCGTATTAAGCCTCCATGTGATGATAACATACTAAGAGTTGTATTTTGTTTGAGGAGTACAGGATGCTGAGGCGCTAACCTTCTGAAGCGCTTAAAACACTTGTTTCATCTTTCTACCTAAAGGAAAATGCCTTCTCTTTTCTAATTGCCATTGTTCCCATTAACTGATAAATGGAAGGGGTGTGGCCAATAGGGGGAAAGAGGGCCTTAAAGGAACATGCACCTAACTGATACATAGAAGGGGTTTGGTCAATATGGGGAAAGAGGGCCTTAAAAGAATATGCCAATAACTGACAAATGGAAAGGGGGTGTGGCCAATAGGGGGAAAGAGAGCCTTAAAGGAACATGCACCTACCTGACAACCGGAAGGGCTGTGGTCAATACGGAGAAAGAGGGCCTTAAAGGAGCATGCACCTATCTGACAAATGGAAGGGGTGTGGCCAATAGGGGGAAAGAGGGCCTTAAAGGAACATGCAACTAACTGGCAAATGGGAGGGGTGTGACCAATAGAGGGAAAGAGGGCCTTAAAAGAATATGCGCATAACTAATAGGCCAATCAATTTTCAATGCTGCATTTTTAAACTATTAAACAAAAAAAATGCTGTTTAAAAAAATATTTTTAATTTACACAGTTATTTTATTGTCTATTTTACTGGTAATATTTTTTATGAAGAACAGATTATGAGCACTTCATCCACCAGAATACTGCAGACCGTTGATTGCTCGAGTTGGAATTCATTCACTGAAAGCTTCATTTTCTACTGTGCACTTCTTTGACTCCTGATAATAGTCAATGTAACCTAAAACAATGCTTAGTTAGGACTAGGAGATCTGTTTTGCATTCAGACAAGGACAGGTCTAACGCTTAATAGTAATGTTCCCATTATGCACAGGAGCGTCTCTGGAGGTTGGCCTTAAATACGGGGCTACTCAATCATGACCACAGGAACCCATGTTGGAATGAAATGGGTCATAAGATACTTTAAATAAATATGATAATGAGGCAGACACCAGTGATCGCCGGAGGGGTTATTTGTGTTCGGAGGAAGGGGGTGGCAGGTAGGCTGAGGTGTGAACTGAGTAATACAGTACAGTACAGGACTGTAATATAAATTGAACCTATGCATTAGAGGCCGACTGTGTGTGCTGATTACAGGCTAATGGCAAATAATAGGCCTCCGTTTAACAGCAGGAAGGGTGACAGCAGCAGTTCCATAGGCCTGCTGTGGGTCTGGCCCTAAGAATATGAATTTAAAATAGTGGAAATAGTTTGGCATTCATTCATATCCTTATGCCTTATGTGTGGAGAGGTTCAGTCTTCCTCCGGACTGTCATTCACACCAAGTGTATGTGAAGCCTGTGTGTATGTGAAGCCTGTGTGTGTATGTGAAGCCTGACTGTGTATGTGAAGCCTGTCACTGTGTGTGTAAAGCCTGTGTGTATGTGAAGCCTGTCATTGTGTATGTGAAGCATGTGATTGTGTATGTGAAGCATGTGAAGCCTCAAGCATGTGAAGCCTGAAGCATGTGAAGCCTGTGTGTGTGTGTGTGTGTGTGTGTGTGTGAAGCTTGTGTGTGTATGGGAAGCATGTGAAGCCTGTCATTGTGTATGTGAAGCCTGGGTGTGTATGCGAAGCCTGTCATTGTGTATGTGAAGCCTGTGTG
>JAVQKC010015543.1:0-14604 GCA_036025475.1 Philypnodon macrostomus
TCCAGGTTGGAGGAGAGCCCCTGCCTCAAGTGGAGGAGTTCAAGTATCTTGGGGTCTTGTTCACGAGTGAGGGAAGGATGGAGCGTGAGATTGACAGGCGGATCGGTGCAGCCTCGGCAGCGATGCGGTCGTTGTACCGGTCTGTCGTGGTGAAGAAGGAGCTGAGCCGAAAGGCAAAGCTCTCGATTTACCGGTCAATCTACGTTCCGACTCTCACCTATGGTCATGAGCTTTGGGTCATCGAGAGGAGTCAGCTGAGGTGGCTCGGGCATCTGTTTCGGATGCCCCTTGGATGCCTCCCCCGGGAGGTGTTTCAGGCATGTCCCACCGGAAGGAGGCACCGGGAAAGACCCAGGACACACTAGAGGGACCATGTCTCTCGGCTGGCCTGGGAACGCCTCAGGATTCCTCCGGAAGAGCTGGAGAAGTGTCTGGGGAGAGGGAAGTCTGGGCGTCCCTGCTTAGACTGCTGCCTCCTCGACCCGGCCCCGGATAAGCAGAAGAAGATGGATGGACGGATGGAAAACAAACCAGACCAAACATACATGGCCAGAAAACAGATACAACTGAAGATAACTTTTGGTGAAGCATTCTGTATTATTGTGTGGCCCTTGGATTCCTGTGATATAGAGTAAATAGTGTATAATCTGTTCATAGTCAGCTCAGCAGGGTCGTTTGATTTGTGTGTTCAATTTCAGTTCACCAAAATATATTGTTTTACATTTTAGGCCATTTGTCCTTGATTGTGTGTGCCTGTGTGCCTAACATTACTGAACATGTTGCTCATATTAAGAGTTGGATTATTGAAAGATATATGAGTGGTCTCCAGTTGTGCAACATTGACGTGAAAAATGATACTGACCTTTGGATGGCTGTTGAAATGATGTGTCTAAGTTTTCAGATTTGTGACAAACTTCGGGATGTTTAGTCCTGTGGCTGGAAAAATTGGAATCTCCATTCATAGTTGAAGACTGCCAAGAAATTGAAAGAGCAAGAAAAGTGGATACTGCGTTGACCACTACTGTACATGTGAGCACACAATAATATCAAATAGACTTGTTCTATACTAATGACGAAATCGTAGACTTATAAAATGCATTCACCTGGACGTACCCCTAAACCTGCTGCATCCATACACACATATTTGAGCTCTCTCAGCACAAGGACCTCATCCATCAGTCCTGGACACATCTATAGCCTGTCCGTCCTGGGAGTGGGTCCCACTATCATGTGGTTCTCCCTAAGGTTTCTTTTTTTCCCATAAATGCTTTTTTGTTTTGTTTTTCCTTGCCACAATGGAGGGTCTAAGGACAGGGGACGTCCTGGGACAGTCCTGTTGTTTGTGTGTTTATTCAAAGTTAATTGTCTATTAACTTTGTTATTGTTTGCAATGACCTTGTATACTGTTTACATACATCACTTTTTGTGAAGCTCTCTGAGACAACTTTGTTATGATATAGGGCTATACAAATACAATTGAATTGAATTGAACTTGTGATTTAAGTTCAGTTGTGACCTATTTACAAGTCTCTTCTCAAATACTGCACTCTTCCTCTGTACAGTTAAAAGGTCGCGATGTTGACCTCTCAACATTGGCCTCTTGTTTGTTGGGCCTGTACTAGAAGAATTGAGCAGTAAATGGAAGCCACCTGTTGTCAAAAAATTCAAAAATGTGTGTGCAGTGTGTCTGGGCAAAACTAAGTCCAAGTTGATTAATATCTTTATTTATTATTATTATTTATCTGAAAACCATTATTCAGAGCCAGTCCAATCAAGTTGTTTCCTTGAGCTAGCATCTCATCTTGAGTTGCCCTGAAAATAAGGACACATCTGTTTGAGATCTTTTGACTAGTTCCATCAAATTAACTTAAAAATCCCAGTTTGCGTAAAAGCTGCTGTAATACAAGAAGCCATGACGGGAACTACCAGCTCTTCTCTAAAATTACTGCCAAGGAACAAGAACACTTTCGTGATAAGAATTGTCCAATAAAAACAAAGTCACTACAAATACAGCTTGGGAGCTATGATGGATGGATAAGTGGTAACTCTACGTCATGCTTGTGGTGGGAAGCTGAAAAAGGGAACATACGTATGAAGCCTGTGTGACACCAAACACTGGGCTGTTCTTTTTATGATCATATTACTCAAATCAGTGACTTGAAAGCACAGAGGAGAAGAACATTGCTGAAGTAGTCACCGGGAAACCTTTTAGAATAGTAGACACAATAGTGAAAGACTATTGCATATTCGAAAGCTCACCAATGTCACAATTGGTCGGGCATGTGTTAGTGCAAGGCACCACTGGGTTTGTTTGGTGACAGATTCCTCCTTACACTAATAGGATGGAGAAATAAATATCAAATCCGACATAACAATTTGAATATTTCTAAGAGGATCAATGGTACAGTTCACGAGACGTCACCGCCAGACTGCAGCGAGCTCCTAACCTTGGCTTGGCCTTTACCCATTCTCTCAATAAGCCTCTATGGTGCCACGGGCCAAACTTTGAAACCACTACAAAGAGAGCTTGCAATATGGACTAAATATAGATTGATGCTCTGCAGTGATGGGTTCCATTCATCTTCTGCTTGGTTATTTACAAAAAATGTATTTAAAGGAATGTCATGGAAGATTTCATAAAAAGGTGTTAAACACCAATTAACTGTATAAAAGACATATGTTCATCAGAGTGCAACCAGCTGCTAAAATATCAACCCTGTAAGTCTGCAATCAGTGAACGCAAACACACATATTAAGTGAGCAAACATTAAATACTGTTCGATTTATATTTCTAGTCTGTTAGTAAAGACACACTCAGTTTAAAAAATAAAATTTTATGATATTTCGGCTAGCAGCCTTCATCAGATCATTCTTTTTGTGCACAATATTGTAATATTTTAGACATACGGTGTCTGGCAGCCATGTTGGATCATCTACAACAATAGTCATTAGCGCCCCTAGTGGACAAAATCTATCTTTTATTACGCTATACCATAGAAGCTCGGTTTGATACCTTACATCAATTTTGCTTTTGACTTGAACACTTCCCAAATAGCAGCATGCCTATTATTTTTCTCCTTGATATCCGAACGACTATGCCATTCACTGCCTTGTCTGACTCAACATACTTACTCCTAACCAGTCCATGCAGGTCAGTGAAAACCCACGTCATCCACAAATTATGGCTTTTTAGACAGCGCCCTATAGCTTATTTTGGTTTGGCAGCCTGCTCCTCATCCCCAGGTGATAGTTTTTGTTACCTCTCGTCAGGAAAATACATCATAACAGCTCTAAGTGTAGGCCCTCGCTGGATTTGTGTCTATGTCTTTTTCAGCTGACTTCTGAACCTTTTGAGAAATATGTGAGTGTGTGTGTCCGCAAACCTGTCTCTGTCCAGTCTTACAAGGCCCGAGCATCAAAGTTGGTTGTAAATGTCTTATAGATGGGTGAGAATATCTGCTGGCAAAGGAATGTAACATGTCAAAAATAGAATCGCTGAAGTGTGTATTCCTGAAGAAACTTCTTCACACTCCTTCAGCATTTTTCCCACACTTTAAATAGCATTACAGGAAGGGCCCTTTAATGTGTTGGTTCTGCCGCCATCTTGTTTGTTTTCGAATGTCTGGAGCTCTTTATGGCTCTTTGCAAAGATTTTTGATACTTACATTTGAAGTGTTAAAACTGATTTACCTGATTTTGAGAAACTGCAGGGAATGCCTCGTACCTACACAAACCAGGAAGTATGAGAATAAAGTGGTCTGGAGTTGGATTCTAATTCTTCAACAGATGGAAAATAGCTGTAAATAAACTGAGAATTTCAAAATAAAACATTAGCCCCTTCTGTATTCTATACAGATATCGTCCCCTTAGAATTATATGCTTCTATCTTACATTTTTTCTGATATATTTACATATTCCTATATTTGTATATCCAAACTTTATAATAGCGTTATGTTAAGTTGTATTCATTTTTGGGCTTTTTATAGGCTACGTAAAAATATAAAGTTATATCTGTAATATAAAAGTGGATTTACTGAATATATTGGATGTTTCAGAGTGCTGTGGAAGTGTGTAATTGGTTAAAAAACCTGACCCAGGTTCTAAAAACAAAACAACTCAAAAACCCTTATAGAGCTCACAGAGAAGGACTATATATTTTTTTCTCAGATGATTTCTGTTGGCTGAATAAAAAAATACAACTTGTCCAGTCTGAAGTTTTTGACACTCCATTTTTTGCCCTAACTATAAATGGGAAAACATGCATGGAGCTATACAGCGGATCATTAGCTCAGGATACTTAAGTTACACTGTTTCAAAATACCTCTTTGTTGGTCTCCACAAAAGAAAAGCTTATTTTCAGTGAGTACTTCAAACACTATAAATTGTACTATAAATTTTAATTTCGGATTATTTTACCCTCAGCTGAGCCACTCTTTGATCGTCAAAGTGAAATATTTATTGATTTAATTGCCCCTGTGCCTGTTACTCTACACCTGACAAGGACACAGGGTCAAAGTTTTTTGACCCTGTGAATCCTACTGTATTTACTCTGTAACTCTATATCCCACTGATACAATGTTTAACAGCAGAGTGTGGAAGAAAAGCACCAGGACAGCTTGAAGTTAAAGACCGGGCCTCGGACCAATGTAAACCACTCTCCAAATGTCACCGTGTCTCTCTGGCTTCAGCTGCCAAGAACTACCCACTATCACAACTTTCCTGAATTCATATTTGTTTATTTTTTAACCTATGTTGTCAAATACAAAGCAACAAATATTTGTGGAACACTTAAATATAACCAGCACTGATATGTTGTTTTGTGATATACATTGATTTGCATGTTGAGTCTTCATTCCATATAACTAATGACCAACACGGCTGTTTCTACAATTTGCAAATTTATGTTGTGTGTGATTATTCTGGTGTTTGCTCAATGCAGTATGTGTCTGTTCTACTGTGGACTCTGATGAAGAAATGTGTTTTATTGATTGATTGAGTTGATTGATGTGCAGTACAGTTCTGCGCTTCATTTCAATTTGTATCTTGAATCTCTGCACCACTAGTAGAGTTTGTATCCCTCTTTCCCCTCTCTGCAGCTTTTCTCTGAACTGGCATCAACACTGGCTTAGAGAGGCCTCCTGAGAGGGGGGATAAACCATTAGAGGAAACTTGGACCAACGTAATGTAGGTAAATAAATGCTCTGAATGAAAAAGAATGTCTTTCCCAAACAGACCCCAGGCCCTCGAAGCAACACTTGCCCCAAATAATGCCCCAATTATTGTGATGATGATAATAATAATAGGTGGCTCTGTATGGAGTCAGTGAGTTCACATTGAAAAACAGGTCTTGGACTGAGGGAATATCATCTGGAGTGTGGACCAGACGGCACGTGAACAAAATCTGTGTGTTCAAATGAGAAACAGTTTCATACCGCTCAGAGGATCCAAGATTTCAACTTAACTTTTTACGTCACAGCAATGTTTAGTCTTGGATCAGATGTTGTCAAACAGGTGTACATTCGTTAATCTGATGATATGGATTATAAAATGGCTATAAACCCGGGGATAGGATCTCTGAAAATGTGTTGATCAGAATCTTTGGCTGGACGGCCGAGTTGGAGCGAGACCCGAGCAACGATTGATACCAGATGAGAGGATGAGTAAAGCAGGGAGCAGATGTGAAAGTCACAAAAGTCAAAAGCCCGTTTCTCAAAATACTGTATCAGAAATGGGACAAACTGCAAACATATCTACAGTATACGGTCATTTGACTATAGGTTTGTTAACGGTTGAATCTGAGATATAAAACGCACAAGGATACTGACACAATCGCATACCTCCCACCATCTTAAAGCTGAAGTCTGGAGGTTTCTTTAAATAAGAAATTGAAGAAAAAGAGGAAAAATGCTAAAACTTTGCAAGCTCACTTTGTTCTGATGTTAGTCGGTAATCTATATTATTATCTCACTTTAGTCTCTTCCCTACCCCTTTCACCAATAGTCAAGCTTTTAATACCTCCACACACAAATTCTGATTTGATGTTGCTGTATAAGCCAGGGGAGGGACTAAAGTAAATCTTACTATTGGACATGCATTTTAGGCATTTAAATCAGCATGCATTATGAAGAATTGGTAAAGGTATATTGCCCATAATGAGTGAACGGTTGGTGACCTCTGTCTGATACTCCCATTGCTGTGACCCCTATGGCAACAGGGTGAATGATTGATTATTGTATATGTTTACTCTCCAATAATTCTGTTTGCAGTGATAGGAGATTACTGGCTCTAATTGCAGATGTCTAATGTTGACACCGGCCAGCTCCACTTCATATTAAAGCAGCTTATAAAAAAATCTTTCAAAATAATAGCTTAATGATAATCACTATGAAGTCCAGTTGGTTCATACTGAGAGTTAAAACAATGTCTAGTGGCAGAATAAAACAGTCAGTGCTCTTCCCTGGTCTTGACTGATACATCCCCTTTGCCTGTCCAGCACCTGAAAAGCCCATCACTTCCAAGATTTTTGGAAAGAGACCAGTTCAGGAAAGAGAGCAATCCTGCGTCACGTTGCTTTAACTTGTTCTCCAGCTGCCAATGAAAATGACGACGAGCAGCGCGAGGATTTTTTCTCTTGGCTCCCGCAACAACCTCTGGCAAACCACACACATCTGGAGCCCCGTGCTGAACAAGTGTAATCTTTACAGTGTGATAAACGAGAGACAATAGGCTGATGCGACACATGCAAGTGCTGTTTACACTGGCTCCACGCATGAACTTGGCAGAAGTGAAGGCTGCAGACGCAATTACATGAAATGAATGGGAAGGATTAATGTTATTATCTGTGCATGAGGCAGATGTGGGAGTGAGGTTGTTGGTATCAAGTCAATACTGTAGCTAAGTGCAAATGATGTGAGTTAAACCCAAGCTTTTTTATAACCTTCCTAGATATCCAAATATTGCAATATACTATACACATATGCAGAATCTCATTGGTGGAAGTCTGTATGTCATCCAGGTGTTACCTTCCTCCTACCATCTAAAGACCAGTGTCCAGAGCATCCTACCTAAAGCCCATAGTTGTTTTGACCCCTAAAGCGAATCAGTAAAAGATTCATGAAAAGTATTATTTGTATACTTTCTAACTGACCTAATTATAGCATATGTAGTGAGTAAAATATAAAAAATATGCCCACACATCTGTAACTAAACATGTAGCTGTGTTTAGTGACGGTAGAATTTGTCTGATAAGCTACTTGGCGCATTTGCGGATCTTTTTGTCCACTATTTAGCAATAGCACGTGTGTTTATTGTATCTACAGGTGCTATTTGAACTTACTGAAACCGAACTCTTCTGCGGATGATGCTGTGTTTCAGGTGACAAGGAGGAGCTGTACGCGCGTCTACCTCTGAGCCACGCGCACTTCCTGCATGGCCATTGCAATATATAAGACACAAGAGAGGGACTTTTGCCACAGCACTCGCAAACTTAAGCAAAGCATAACCTGCTCTCTTGAAGCCCCTGCTCTCGGTCCAGCCCATTAGTGGGATTTCAGAAGGTGACTCGTAGGGCGGCAAGTCAGGTATCGCTGTATAACGAAAGGTAGGGATGATTCTATAGTGGAGCGTTTTTAAACTGAATCCACCGGTGCTTGTTCGTGCTGCTTGCCTTATCTTTTTAGCTGTAAAGACGTGGGATTTTGAGCCAAACAAACATGAAGCCTCAGTTATTCGTCTTAACGCTTCTGTGCATATCATATGGAGCAAGTGCATTGGCTACGCGTATCTCCCGTGCGTCCGCGTCCATGCCAGTCACCGGTTTTTCAAGCCTTGGCACTGCGCAGAGCAATGGAACAGACAGCTCGTCTACTTCTAAAAGCAGGAAGAAGCGGTATATTTCCATGAACGACAGAGTGGCTATTCTTGATTACCACAACAAAGTGAGAGGAAGAGTGTTTCCTCCAGCATCCAACATGGAGTACATGGTAAGTTCGGCTTCCATTCAAACTGTATGGCACAATTGCAATATCCCCTGAGCTACTGTACATTACTTGCATTAGGGGATAAGCCTATTTATTACGACTATATGTGTGACTTTGTGCAAAAGCAAGTGACAGATGTTCCTGACACTTTAAGCTGTTGTATTGGATTTCAGTAGACCACCAAAGGAGTGACTTCCAAATGGAAAAGGGGTCAGACATGGCACCAGTGTCCGGCAGACAGTGTAATGATGAGGGGTCAGCATGGTTACTTGTGGCCCTATGACTCATCGGGCTTAAAATATCTTTTGGGTGACATAGTAAGTCCATATTTAGATTATTACGATCCTGAACTTGTATGGGTGTATTTGGGGTTTTGAGTTATTCCCCAGTCACTCAGGTGCACATGATAACGGAGGGTGGATTAAAAAGCTTTCATATCTTGTGTGACTTATTTGATGGATGAGTCTTTTCTTCTTGCCATGGTAACCTCTGTAAATCATGGGGCCTCTCCTATCTCACATGGAACTGCCGGAAGATGGAGAGCCTCTTGTGTTGTGTGTAATTGCCACTTTTCTGATATATTTGTTTGATTTTTAGGTGTGGGATGATGTCCTGGCTAAGACTGCAGAAGACTGGGCTCATGCTTGTCTGTGGGAGCATGGCCCACCTTACCTCCTCCGCTTCTTGGGTCAAAACCTCTCAGTCAGGACAGGACGGTGAGTGACCTCTGTATCCCCACATCTGCTGCCCCTCTTAGAGACCAATCTCACTCATTCTTACTGCAGTCATGGTTACAGCTTGAGGAATGCTCCTGTGACCCTTCAAATAAACAAAAGATGTGTTGCTAGCATTGACCTTTGGGACAAAGGTGAACCCCTTTAGTGGGTCTTGACTTTCCATTTGGCATCTTTGCATGTTTATTGAAGGACGTCACAAGACATGAGGGGGTTCTGCTTGTTAACCCTCTGATTGGCAGTTATCTTTTTGAACAATATATAAGGATGGGTTTAAAGGTTCCTCTTTTAAATGTGTAGGCGTCTGTAAAGGTAACAGGGGTCATGTTTGTGTCACCTTTATTTCCAGAGTATTGAGAAAGAAGAAGAAAAGACCCTTCATAACATTATAGCGTGTTACGAATCTAAGGTCATAGGAAGTCAAATGTATTAAATTTGGAAATATGACAATTTCAGCATTATTCAGTATATTTTTTTTGTTTGTCACATTTTGGTTTTGTTTGGCTGGCTATTTTGGAAACTTAAAACATCCATTTTTGATAGATATCGATCCATCCTGCAGCTGGTGAAGCCATGGTACGATGAAGTCAAGGATTATTCTTTTCCATACCCCCGGGACTGCAACCCTCGCTGCCCCCTGAAATGCTCCGGACCGATGTGTACCCACTACACACAGGTAGAGCAGGACGAAATGAATAAACGACTTAACATTTAGAGTCTTCAGTTACAATTATTGACCTAAAAGAACGTACCTTTGTTTTGCAGATGGTGTGGGCCACATCGAACAAAGTGGGTTGTGCAGTTCACACCTGCCACAATATGAACGTGTGGGGTTCTGTGTGGAAACGGGCGACATATTTAGTCTGCAACTATTCCCCCAAGTAAGTATTATCTGTCATTCTGGGTATTCTGGGTATGCTCCGAGAGAACCCAATAACAAGATCCACATAACTGGCCAGTGGACGGGCACTGTATTATCCAAGCTTTTCAGTGCCACATCAATAAAATCATCTTGGAGTAATTGCCTCAAGATCTTAATCGTCCACTGAAGCTTGTTATTAAAAAAGTTCTGTTTTTTTCACTTTTTACTTACCAGTTTGAATCTCATTGCTTTGTTGTGTCTTTTAGGGGAAACTGGATTGGTGAGGCCCCTTATAAAGTGGGAGTCCCGTGCTCGGCCTGTCCACCCAGTTATGGCGGCTCATGTAGCAACAACATGTGCTTCCCCACACTCAAGACAAACTACCTGCACTGGTTTAAATAGACTGGTAGACAACAATGTTCCTTCACTTCATCTGCCGACATCTGCCAGTGCCACAGAGACACTCTATATGAACATGGTACTGATTTGCACAACAATCTTGGACCACATTATTTTGTATATATGGACTTATTTAAAACACACTCATTTAATGGCTGACTATGCATTGCTAACTTGTAAATATACTGTAAATTTATATTTTTTTGATAAATTATGTGTTGTGTGCATCCTTAAACACAGTATATGGTGCTGCATACACATTAACAGTGTGGTTTACACCTTCAGAGCTGCTCATTCTCACTCATTACGGTGCTATGGCCATCACACTTACCTGTTGTGTGCACTGCCTTGGTAGGAATGTTGATGTCAAGATCAAAGCTTTGGACACAGCCCTTCACTAGTACGATGTAAAAAACTATGCAACGAGAACGTGTAGGCCTAGTTCAAATAACATCGGCTCAATATTCTGATATGTAAAGCTTATATAGACAGAATTATTGTACTGTACACTTTCAAAATGTCAGCTTTCTGCTGTCTGTAGAGTTTTATTTTGGAAGAGGTTGCCAAAACTATGTGGCTCCACTTCTCTAGTATTTTAACTGACTAAGCAAACATTTTTGAAACATGTTCTGTTTCACTGTAATAGAATAACAAATGCAATCCCATTCATATCTTTGTATGACAATGCTTGTATTCAGTTAATGAAAGATACATGCCAATATGTTGATATATTGGATGGTATAAGCACTTCAGTGCACCTTAATTGCTTTACAAAGTTTTTGTATTTGTAGATAATCATTTGTATTAGCAGGTATACTGTAAGTTATTCATTTTTATATGGGGAAATATTTAATAGATATGTTTTTATTGTTTGTAAATAGATTATTCAAAATTAACTGTTTGCATGTCAATGTTTATGTTGTGACAATGTAAATGATCAACTGTGTAAGCACTACAGTACGTGTTCAGATAGATATGAATCACACACTTGTTCCATTTAGTGGATGCATTTTACATTAATTATAATTTTCAGCACTGATTGTATTTAAAATCAGCACCACATGACTTTTAATGTCTTCAACATAGCGTTCACCATTAAGTTTTGTAATAAAATGCTCTTTTTGTCGTTCTTTGTTCTCTAAGCCTGTTACTTGTTTTTGGTAAATGCATATCACATTGTTTAGAGGGAGGAGAGAGAACACACAAGGCCCACAAGTTAATCTTAATAAGACGAGGTGGACTTTGGCCCATTCCAGTCTACTGTCTTCAGAAGGCAGCCTAAGGCTAACTCAAGGGACTTTTTAAATAGATTTGTCCCATATAAAACCAATGACCTCTTTGCAAATCAGTTGGAACTTAGGTGGCAAGTATGGCATTAATGTCCTGGACCATAACAAAAACACTATAGGCAATTCTCACTGGACTCACTTCCTGAAAACTGAGTGAGTTTTTGAAGAATACATTAGTATGCAATGAGATGTCTATTATGGCGAGTCAGACAAGATGTTGACATTTACCTGGCTTATCCATCGGCACGTAAGGGATCTGGACTTGGGGAAACATGAAAACAGCACTAGCAGCTCAGGAGAAGAAGATAAACATGGGAAAAACCCCAAAGGGCAACAAAAACCTAGACCTCAGAAGGTGCAGACAAAATGTACTTCTAGTTTGTTACATGGGACCAGTGGAACTGAAATGAAAAGACCAAAATCTTCTGTTTAAAAGCCCATACAACACAAAACCTGCTGCTTCCATGTGTTTCTCTTAAATAATGTTCTTCTGACAGCACAGAGAATACCTAACCCAGATAAAATTGGTTAATCTTTTCCTATACAGATAATATTAGTTACAATGCTTGCATTTGCCCATAGCTAAACTACAGTCACCACGTCCTATTGGCAGAAATATGTGCTTTATTTTATAGCAGCTACTTCTGTATCGCACAACTACACTACTGTGAAGGACAAACACCTGCAGAGAATAGTGAAGAGATAAGCCGAGCAAAAAGTCAGGCTGAAATAAGTCAGACTTAAAGAAGTAAGACTTAAATAAGTCAGGCTGAAATAAGTCAAACTTAAATAAGTCAGGCTTAAATAAGTCAGGCTGAATTAAGTCAGGCTGAAATAAGTCAGACTTAAAGAAGTCAGGCTGAAATAAGTCAGACTTAAAGAAGTCAGACTTAGATAAGTCAGGCTGAAATAAGTCAGGCTGAAATAAGTCAAGCTGAAATATGTCAGGCTGAAATAAGTCAGACTTAGATAAGTCAGGCTTAAATAAGTCAGGCTTAAATAAGTCAGACTTAAATAGGTAAAACTTAAATAAGACTACCTCTCTATGCTTCTCCAAATTCAAGGTTGCACATTCATAACTCTGACATATTCACAGGTCAGGCAGGTCTCTTGACATATGCTACTTTCAGAGACTGATGTCAGCTACTTGAAGCATGTTTTGGGATCTCTTCAAATGTTAACATGTTGATGCTAATACCCTTTTCCTACCATAAATCTCTCTACAGGGCAGTACTTGAACTTTTGAGTTAATGGCAGGGCAGGTTTTTGTGGTCCACCTTTTGATTTGGATGCCCTTACTTCAAACATAGTAAAAAAAATGTGCTTGGTGTATACAGACCATTTGCGGTGTCTCAGATGTCTATTTCAACTACTGTGTCATGTTTCCACAGTTTTTGACACAACATAGAGAAGATGAGGTAAGTAGATGCACACTTTTGGTTGAACATGCTTTTGTTTTAGTCACTTTTGACCTTTTGAGGCTTTTCCATGACAGTGTAAGCCTCTCAAATGGTCTGGTAAAACCAAAATAAAGAATAGGTCTATCTGGAACAGTCTTCCCACTTTATGACGAGACTACAGTATTTCGTGGAAGTGTATTGTCTATATTCACCAAACATGCAACCTTCCATAAAAAACAAAAGTGTGGAAATCCTTGAAACAGCTTGAGTGTCCTTGGGAGAAAAAAAAAAAACACCCAAAAGCTTTTTAGCACCCCAAAAGTGACCTGCATGAAATCAATGGTGCTCAGAACCTCAGCTCCTCTGCTTTGCTCAAAACTTTTATCTGAGTTGTGTTGATCAGGCTGCAACTCTATCTATGGCTGTGAAATCTCAAGCTAAGAAAGTAAAGCCACACCAAACTTTTTATGCAGAGATGTTTACTTCATGTTCACTGCAGAAAATTGTAAATTGAAGGACACTGACACCTAGTGGCCCCTAAATTATTTTAAATAAATTCAGTCTGCATTATTATCTAAATAGCATATCATATCTTTGCAATATATGTCACACAAACGCAGCTGTACCATATTTTCTATTTCATGCGTTCTTTATTTTATTTCACCTCTTCTCATCACCATTGTTAATGATTTGGCTGTTTATCATTGATACGAATTTCTATTCAGGTCTATAGGGTGGCATATGGAATATACCATCTGGCTGTATCCGTTATGTGTGCACGGCTGTATGCAAATGTTAATGTTAAGGAGTAAGATTTACAGAAATATCTGAAAGAATATAAATTATAAATAGCTAGAGTAAATTGAAATTGACATTGTTGCAACAGCAGATGAACAAACTAGTGTGAAGGTTAAAATAAACAAATGATATCAGCCCAGAAAAAAAGAACAAATAAACTGGTCAGAACAAACTTACCCGTTGCAATGGTCTCCAATATGCACTAGAGGGAGGAGACACACAAACTTAGGCCCAAAGAAGTGAAGACTGAACTGTGCTGATAATGTCTCTGGAGCAATGCTGCTGCTGCTGACTGTCTGCCAAATAACCCTGATGCACTTTACTCCAGTCTTCACCCCGACACTGTTCCAGCGCTCTGACCTCAATTCGTCCCAAACCAAAGCCATTAGGGAGTGATGTACCAGATAACAAAAGTGTTCCTCTTCTGCTTGTGTAACTGTTTGTGGTTTGCACTTTGAGGAGACTACTGTTGCATTGTGTTGTGGTGAATCCATGGGTCTGGCACAAGTATAACATTCTCCTTGGGGTTCAATGGGTTTCAATAATGTAGAATTGAAAGAATTTGTTTTAGTTCTGGTTTAGGCCTTTATCCCTAGTAGAGGTTTGGATCTAGTTCAGACCTGGGTTAGACCTGGTTCAGTCCCGGTTTAGATCCTTTTACAACTAGGCCTGACTCAGCCCTCTCTAGTTTAGTCCTGGTTTAGATCCTTTCACAACTAGTTTAGACCTGGCTTAGTCCTGCTTTTTCACCAATCCCTGGTCCTAGTATTAGTTTAGTCCTGGTTTAGACATTTTTATAGTTAAGACCTTGTTCATACCTGGTGAATTCTGTACCATTCCCTGCTTGATTTAGTCCTTCTTTTGCTGGCTTTAGCCCTGGATTAGTCCTGCTTTAGTCCTCGTTTAGACCTGGACGTTTTAGACCTGGTTTAGTTTTTATACTATTACTTAGGTTGGAGGAGAGCCCCTGCCTCAAGTGGAGGAGTTCCGGTATTTTGGGGTCTTGTTCACGAGTGAGATATGGATGGAGCGTGAGACTGACAGGCGGATCGGTGCAGCCTCTGCAGTGATGCGGTCGTTGTACCGGTCTGTCGTGGTGAAGAAGGAGCTGAGCCGAAAGGCGAAGCTCTCGATTTACCGGTC